>CM064575.1:17461801-17474522 GCA_032716605.1 Paralithodes platypus
GGAAACTAAATAAATATGATATGAAATATACATAAATATACATAAATATACATAAATATACATAAATGAGGAAATAAACACGCCCATCCCACCTTGACTGTCTCATTACAGGGAGCAGTGATGTTTGTTATGGTTGTTCCCCAAGCTGCCTGGCCGAACAGCCCCAAGGCCCCGAGCAATTCCAAGGCCATAACCGAGTGCCCCCACAGAACCCTCCCCGCCGACCACAATAAAGCCTGGGTGACCGAAGCCACTCCATGGCGGGGGGCTGAGGAGGGTGCGGAAACGCCCGGGAAACCAAAGCCCCACTCAGGGCCCTGTGCCCTGTATGGTAGGACTGATGAGCTGCACACTATATTAACCCTTTGAGTACCAGCGCGTAGACGTGTCTTATATTACATTATAACTATTTTTAAACAATAATATGCAGCTTAGGAACGATCTGTGGTAGTTAAAAGGGTTGGTTGAGATAGTTTGGAGTCTTATTATGGCTAGAGGTCCTTCCTAAGCTGAACAAAATCGTTTAATAGTTGCCAGAATATAATGAAAAGGACGTCACCGGTACTGTAGGGGTTAAGGGGAGGTATTTAGTTTGTTCCCTAGACCTCCATCAACCTTAAAATTACACCCCCTCGAGTCCCTTTCAAGATAAATTTGTACATTTTTCGGTAGAAAAATGTCCCGGTTCCTCTTAAATTACAGGCTCGCTATCGCTCGCCAGGATAAAATAGACACCTGAATTGCACGAAAGGTCTTAATATGGGGTGACAGTTCTTAAAATCGCTAAACTAATGGGGCAAACGTTTTATAATATCAAAAGCAATGGGGCTAAACATGAGGGAGAAAGGGGTCCAGAAAACAATCCCTCAAGTGGAGACCACCTCCCCTTAAGATAGGAGGGAGGGAGGTCTAGGCTATATCCCCGTTGTTGCCCAGAAGAGGGGGGTAAGGAAGGAGAGGGGTCGTCCAGGGCTATTGGTATTAAGGGGAGGCAGACCGTTTTTCTGGAGCCCCTTCTCCCTCATGTTTAGCCCCACTAGTTTTGAGATTATAAGACGTTCGGCCCATTAGTTTGGTGGCGATTTTAACACCTTTCACCCCATTTCGTTGTCAATTTTAAGACCTTTCGTGCCATTTAGGTGTCGATTATTTCCTGGCGAGCGAGAGCGAGCCTGCAATTTTAAGAGGCAGTGGCCTTCGGCCTGGACATTTTTCTACCGAAAAATGTAAAAAAAAACAATCTTGGTGGGGCCCGGGGGGCCTAGGGGGTGTTTTTCTAAGCTTGATGGAGGTACGGTATAGGGAGGAAACTAAAAAAAAAATATGAATAAATGAATTAATAGACCAAACAAACGGTCAGTCTCCCCTTAACTCTCGTCTTCTAATATATTGCAATGATTAAACAACTCTATTCTTTGACAACTGGACACGATTGTATGGTAGAGATAAGCTGTATGCACGGGACGACGGGGTTCATATCTCTCGTCTAGGGGTGTCTATTTTAGCTAGTTCACTAGATAGGATTGTTGCAGGGTTCCATTCATGAAGCCCTTATGGGAGAATATGAAAATGTGTCCTGAATAACAAAAAAAAAAAATTGTGCATCAGATAGGACTTTAACAGAATCCCAATTTCATGTTAATAATGTCAATATTGCTAGTAGTGAAATCATTGGAAGATGTGTCTTCATCAGATATTCTAGATTTTTTTAGGAGACATAATGCTGGATGTCATTCTAGGTGTAGCCATGCTTTAATCCACTACACCATTTCTTTATTATATTAAGGAGAAGGGAAATACTAATTTAATAATATATTTAAATTTATACACAAGTCGTAGAATCCATATTCCAGGATACCATATAGGGATTTTTACAAGTACCCCTACACAACTCGGGTTATATTGATTTAATTTCATTGGATCATACTAAATGTAATCACTATAACCCGAGTTGCGTGGGGGTATGCTTGTAACAATCCCTGTATGGTATGCTGGAATATGGATCCTACGACTTGTTTGTGAATTGAAATACATTCTTTAAGTAGGATTTCTCTTCTAAATATAAATAGAAAAAGGTTAAGTACTGTATTCTTTATCACGCCATAGTGTAGTGGACACTCGTCCTGACTCGGTAGTTCGAATCCGGCTGGGAGTGTAAAAACAATTAGTACGGTAGCTCAAGTGTATTTGTGATATAATATAATATATACTGTATATATATTTTTCTAATCTCTCAGTGGGGTTCGAACCACCGACCGTCAGGACGATAGCCGACGCTTTAATCAACTACACCACGGCAGTACACCAAGGCAGACTGCCGTGGTGTAGTTGATTAAAGCGTCGGCTATCGTCCTGACGGTCGGCGGTTCGAACCCCACTGAGAGATTAGAAACATTTAGTGGCTCACGTGTATTTGTGATATATACCGTACTCAATATATATATATATATATATATATAATTTTTTTTTTTTTTGTTAAAGAGACAATGAACGGAGGAAGGAAAAACACAGATAAAACAAAAAGGTCCATGTGCCTAAAGGTATCCTCCATTCATAAAATGTTTGTAACAACTGGATTTAAACTTTTGTAGATTGTAAGTTTGTGGAAAGCAACTCGAGGGAAGTGAATTCCAAAGAGTAGTACCGGTAGTTTTAGGGATAAATGAATTTTGATAAGCAGAAGTTCTGCATTGTGGAGGAGAAAGTGTAAATTCATGGGCGCTCTCAGCTGCCCTAGTTCTACGGGGAAAGATGTGGAGAGGCGGCACAATTGAAGCAAGTTCCTCGGAACAATTGCTGTGAAAATATCTGTAGAATAATGCAAGGGATGTAACGTTTCTTCGTATGGATAATGTAGGAAGGTCCTGTGTGATTGCAGGGTTATTGATTAATCTAATAGCTTTATTTTTAATTTTATCCAACTTCCTCAATGCAACCACTCCACTTCCACTCCACAGAGGTGAACAGTAATCCATCTGAGAACGCACAAGGCTTTTATATATTATATACCGGTATATATATATATATATATATATATATATATATATATATATTATATTATATTATATACCGGTATATATATATATATATATATATATATATATATATATATATTATATATATATATATATATATAGGGTGTCCCAGGAGGAAATGTCATAACTTTGGTAAATGATAAAACAAGGTATTCTAAACATAAAATGTTCTATAACAAAAAGTCCAAATCCCAAGCGTTAACAAGATATTGAAGCTTTTATGTAGTGTCCTCCCCTACATCACCGTAATGGATTCTTCCATGTCACACAGTTGCCAACTGATCTAAAGTGAGCTAATAGCCTATGTCTATAATAATTGTGTAACTTACAGAATTATAATATCTTTTAAACACAAGTTCCTTGTTTTAAGATCTGACCGAAGTGCCCGATTCCACGCCCACGCCTTTTTAGGTCTACGCACAGCTCTCCCCACGTTCACAGTCCGGCATTTCTTCACTCAGTTCTGATCATCCATTTTCTCCACGTGTCCAAACCAACGAAGTCTGCTTGTGCGCATCACTTCACTGATACTCCTAATGCCATGACCATCAGAGCGAGTAGATTTGGCACTAAACCCTCTGCGATGATTTCCCCGTGTATATTATAACCGGTAAGTATAATTTCCTTGTACGGTCCAACGAGTACAGGTTCAGTGATTAAACGCTTGCAATAGTGCAGATGTTTTACCAAGTTTATTATTTTGTGAGGCAAAGTTCCTTTGTACACTCTAGAAATAATGTATATCACCTACTTTGTATGGGGATGTTAACCCTTTCACGCATTTATGACGCAGAGATTGCCAGATTAGCAATAAGAAATAGAGTTGTCTCACTCTTATAATTACCTCTCTAAAATTAGTTTTCTGCCCAAAGCTAACTCAAAGACAACTGCAGAGGTTGAAGTAACTAAACTAAAGGTTTCTAAATACCCCTGATGGTAACAAAGGTTTTAAATTATCCCCAATAGGCTCAATATCGCGTCATATGTCGGAGAGGGTTAATACGTTACAGTACAGTACCGGTACACCTCACTACCGTACGTTACAGTACAGTACCGGTACACCTCACTACCGTACTCTAGCTGTGGTACCCTAGCACCAGGAATTTGAAGAGCGTTATCATATTAGTTTTCGCCACGTGTTCTAAATATACCTAGAATCCAACCTGTTATCCGTTTCTCTGCTGCAATTTTGACCTGGTTATGTTCTTTGAATCCCATTTTATTTTGTTCAGCCATTAACACCCCCAAGATCCTTCATAGTGCCTTCACGTTCTATAATGTGGTTGGATTATGTTGTGTTCCCTTTAATGACATTATCCTCTCCATGTCGTATCAATTGAAACGTTTCTTCATTGAACTGCATTACCACAAATATAAATACATGAAGCCCACGAATGGTTATAATTTTCCCTCAGATCGACCACATCATGAATTATTACATCTTAATACTTCCAATCAGATGAGGATAGTAAAATGTTATTATATTATTGACCGAAACTCTAGCTACAGTCACTCGATACAAAAATGTGATTTTGTACCCAGCACAAACGTTATAGAAGAATATATATTTGTTCACCAAATGCTCCATATTTTAATGTATAACCCTACTTGTTTTAGATTCTCATATATGTCGAAAACATTACAAACCTGTCATCATCTGTGTTACAAACATGTTACATGTAAATTTGTTAACTTATGTTGTCAACATTGGTACGGGTCCGCCCATTACCATTACCTATACGGTACGTCATTGGTACGGGTCCGCCCATTACCATTACCTATACGGTACATCATTGGTACGGGTCCGCCCATTACCATTACCTATACGGTACGTCATTGGTACGGGTCCGCCCATTACCATTACCTATACGGTACGTCATTGGTACGGGTCCGCCCATTACCATTACCTATACGGTACGTCATTGGTACGGGTCCGCCCATTACCATTACCTATACGGTACATCATTGGTACGGGTCCTTACCATTACCTATACGGTACGTCATTGGTACGGGTCCGCCCATTACCATTACCTATACGGTACGTCATCTTTTTGTCACAATAATTTGCATCATGTGTTAATATCAGGTCCGACCCAAATGTTAACACCAATATTCAGTCCACGCAGTAAACAATGCTGGAGCACGCTTTTTATTAGTTTTTGTGTGGGGGGTTTTTTCCCGCTTGCCAGAGAGTTTATGTACCGTATGTATAATATATACCGTATGTTCGATGTAACGGCACGTGTCCCCCCCTCCCCCCCCCCCCCCCCTCTCTCTCTCTCTCTCTCTCCTCTCTCTCTCTCTCTCTCTCTCTCTCTCTCTCTCTCTCTCTCTCTCTCTCTCTCTCTCTCTCTTATATATATATATATATACTACCGGTATATATATAGGCCTATGAGGAAAAATAAGCCTGGACCCATCTATATTTTTCTAATTTTCGGCAACTTCACATAGCCATCATCAGGATTGATTAGGCAAGTGTCTGAATGAAATGAAATGTATTCAGCCGAAAACTAGACGAAAATAGCTTCAAAATGACGCCAGAACGAGCTTCGTAGCTTGCGGGGTTCACCCGCAGCGCTACCATAGACATTCGATAAAATTAGCAATTCTCGCTACATTTGCCTTTGGTAGCACTGTATATCTAGCGGGACTCTGACTCAGAGCCTTCAGTGCCACAGCTGCCTGGCTGGGAGTAGCACGTGTGGCCTGTCGCACTCCTGCTCCCTTGCACTTGATTTTACAGGCTTTAAGAGGCTTTAAAAGCCTGTAGATTGCTGTAAATTGTCATGACGTTAGGGAACGTTTCCCGCAGGGAAAGGGTTAAGGGGGTTGGGATTATCTATTAGTATATTTAATTATGTATTAAATTTTTATTGTTTTAGCTTCCTCCCTAGACCTCCATCAAGCTTAATATATTATCCTCAAGATCCCCATTCAAGATGAATTTGTATGGTACATTTTTTGGTAGAAAAATGTCTCGGCCAAAGGCCATTTCCTCCAAAAATACAGGCTCGCTTTCGCTCGCCAGGAAAAAATCGACACCTAAATGGCACGAAAGGTCTTGATATTAGTAAATAAATGGGACGAAAGGTCTTAAAATCGCCAAACTAATGGGGCGAACGTCTTGAAATTTCAATACTAATGGGGCTAAACTTGAGGGAGAAGGGGGTCCCTAAAAGGAAACTACCTCCCCCTTAAAAAACAAACAACAATAAACCAGTGAACTAAATTAAACGAACCACCCATCAAATAGGCTATTGTTGGCTAAATTTATTTCGGAGTTATGCTTTTTAGGGAGAGACAAAAATCGCCCACCAATGCACCTTTTGGACTTGTATACGCGGCCAATATATGAAAATTGATATCTGTGAACAGATATCAATGATGTTCTTCTTCATAAGAGTGATTTCCTAGGGCAGAAAAGGCAATTTTGTTTACAAACCATTCAGACCGGTAGTTTTTTCCCCCAGGTGTTCTAGTATCCTAATTTTGAAGGAGCGACTATAACAACCCAGATACCTTGCCTCACAGCTTGGGCATGTAAATATATACACGATATATACTGACAAATTATTCAGCACCTGGTCCTTAATTAAAGTTGAAAACTATTCCAAATTTCAAATCATTGGTGAATGTAATTCGGAAATCCACCACAGGAAAACTATTTCTTTAGATATTTAACGTTAATTCATAGCTAATGTGGCCATACAAAATATGTTCCCTTATTTAACTAATTTAGGAACATCCAGTTTTTCAGACTGATTTGTGTTTGTATAGAATACAGAATTTTCTGAAGAATAGTGTTGAAAAGTTCTTCATTGTAATTGTTAGACAAAAAGTACCCGGTACCGGTACTCTCGTAAATTGCATATCTATTTGTGAAGTTTTACATAAAAGGAACAAATCCCATAAGCCTTATCTAATAAAGTGTTGATATACCGTAATAAATGTTAAGAGGTATCAGGACATAAACTGAACCAACTTAAGGGGCTATTGTTTTTTTTTTTTTTTTTTTTTCCTATTTATTCATATATTCATTTATTGTTTAGTTCCCTCGCTAGACCTCCATCAAGCTTAGAAAAACACCCCCTAGACCACCCTTCAAAATAAATGAGTAGGCTACATTTTCCTCGTAGAATTACAGGCTCGCTATCGATGGCCAGTAAAAAAAAAACCGACACCTTAATGGCAAGAAAGGTCTTAAAATTGACAACGGAATGGGGTGAAAGGTGTTAAAATCGCCGAACTAATTAATGGGACTAAACATTAGGAAGAAAGGAGACCATAAAAACGACCCATCTCCCCTTAACACTCAATCCCTCACTAGGCTTTCTGATCTTTATATCTAAAAACCACACAATCCACTTTGTTCGTTTTCACAGATGACCTTTATGTTTTGATGTTGACTGTTGACATACCGGTACCGGTACTCAAAGAAACGTTTGTTGTCCGACTCATCTTTAAAAATGTGTCGTCCACATAACGTCAATGGTACATAGAAATATAGGTCAGCATGGGTACATAGAAATATAGGTCAGCATGGGTACATAGAAATACAGGTCAGCATGACTAGTGAGGGATTCAGTACCGGTACTGATGGTTACGTGAAGTAGGGGAAACAATAATTATGTATTGTATATATATATATATATAGATATATATATACTGTAGCCTATATATGTTTCTAATCTCTCAGTGGCTCACGTGTATTTTTGATATATATATATATATATATATATATATATATATATATATATATATATATATATAGATTTTGATTTTGCCCCGAGGGGCGAGTTTATTGAGCAGCGCCCCCCATCCTGTGAGGGGACAACCACTAGTAAGGCGATACATACTGCTCAAAGAGCCATTATTCCACTGAAACAACAGCATCGTCGTCTGGTTACATTCATATTTGTGTTTATAAATCAGGTTGGCATTATTCAGATGTGTTATTATAGTTTCCTCATTTAATTGTCACATGGTCTGTATATATATATATATATAGAGAGAGAGAGAGAGAGAGAGAGAGAGCTACTGTAATAATAGCTGTTCACACATTTATATCTGTCGAATTGAAGCTTGAGACTTTGCAATTCTTGTGTACGGTATAACGTATCTTGGAAGCTAATGAACTTGTCTTTAAAGATTGCAAAATACAAATGGATGTACCCATGGGTTAAGGCTCACAAGTGTACCGATACCAGTGCTGTTTGCATTTCAATATAATAAATGATCATAATTCGTGATGAGGTATGCAAAGCTATAAGGTATTTATAATTGTGCGAGTCAACAAGGGAGGGGATACCGTAATGCCCGAGAAACACTGATAACAACAATGTACTTATCAGCTTGATTTATACTGTTACGTATCTTATTTACTCTCGCTATCAGTCCGGCAGCTTTCCTTGTTTAATAGACTGCTAATATTAAACTGTATGTCCATTCAACAACAACCTAGTTTAATAGTGAGAGAGTTACATTGTATGGTCTCGCGCAACTTATTGTTCACTAAAATGTTATCTTAAGGGGAGATGGGCCGTTTTTCTGGTCCCCCTTCTTCCTCACATTTAGCCCCATTAGTTTTCAGATTTGATGACGCCCGGCCCATTAGTTTGTCGATTTTAATACCTTTCGCCCCCATGTCGTCGTCAATTTTAAGACCTTTCGTGCCATTTAGGTGTCGAATTTTTCCTGGCGAGCGATAGCAGCACGGCCTTCGGCCGGGACATTTTTCTACTGAAAAATGTAGCCTACAAATTTATCTTGAAGGGGGGTCTAGGGGGGGGGTTTTCTAAGTTTGGTGGAGGTCTAGCTAGGAAACAAAACAATATATCTATCTATTGCCTGACGCCGTGATCCCCGAAGGGGTGGCCACGAACGAACCGCCCCCATGCACCTCTGTCCCCAGTCAGTCGACGCCCCTCCCCCCAACCAGCACCGCCTTCGTTCATGTACTTCCTCACTCCATCCTTCCACCTCTCATTCGGTCTACCTCTCCCTTTCTGTCCCTCCACCTCACTCTCGTACACCCTCTTAGTCATTCTCTCGCTTTCCATACGTTCCATATGGCCGAACCATCTCAAGTTGTTCCTTTTCACACTTTCCAGCACATCTACCTCCACACCACACCTCCTTCTTACTTCCTCATTAGTCTGTCTATCCCTCCATGTAACTCTGCACGCACTTCTTAAATAATTCATTTCCACTGCTCTCACTCTTGGTCTGAGTCTCTCAACCAACGTCCATGCTTCACTTCCGTAACTCAGTGTCGGGATTACCACACTGTCATGCAAGGACTTCTTCACTTCCATACTGACCACCCTATTTCTTGTTACTGCTTTTAGCATTCCTACAACCCTCTTCCCCTGTTGTACCCTCTCCTGCACTTCTTCATCCATAGTCCCATCTTTACTCAACACACTGCCCAGATACTTAAAAGAGTTGACGATCTCCATAGCCTGACCGTTCAGCTTCACCTCACACTCTGTGACTTCACCCCTTTCGAAGACCATAACCTTGCTCTTCCCCGCATTTACCTTCAAATTCCATTTTTCGCACACTGTTCCAAACTCATTTACCAGACCCTGCAACTCCCATTCATTATCACTCTTCAGAACTGTATCATCCGCAAACAACAGTATAGGTAGCTTCCACTCAATTCCCTCCCTTTTCAGTGATACACCAACATCCACTGCTCTTGATAGTATTTCTTTCATGACTCCATCCATATATACAGTAAACAACCACGGGGACATCACACACCCCTGTTTCAAACCAACATTCAGGTCAAAGAACTCGCTCTGCTCACTCTCCACACGTACTGCAGCCTTTGCACCCTCATACATGCTCTTCACTGCTTTCAGCAACTTGCCATCTACTCCGTATATTCTAAGTACTTTCCACAAACCTTCTCTATCCACTCTGTCATAGGCCTTCTCCAAGTCCATAAAGGCAACATACACCTTTTGTTTCTTCTCCAGACAATTCAGGGTAAAAATCTGATCTACACATCCTCTTCCCTTCCTAAAACCTTCCTGCTCGTCGCCTATCCATTTCTCCGTTCTCACGCTCACTCTCTCAATCACTATCCTACTGTATACCTTCCCTACTACGCTTAGAAGACATATTCCTCGGTGGTTACCACACACTCCTCTTTCCCCTTTGCCCTTATATAGGGGGACTATTATGCCAGTCTTCCAGTCATCGGGTGCACTCCCCTTCTCCCATGCTACAATATATGAATACATTAATTAATAGACCCCCAAAACGGCCACTGTCCCCTTAACCCTTAATTGGCGGCGCGCAACTTATGTCGTGTGAAATAAATTTGGACTAACTGGCGGTTCACAACGTATGTCGTGCGCCATTTTCAGCACGTAATGTTGCTGAGAGAGAGAGCTGAGCAGTGTGAGGAGCCTAGCAACCCTATGACCGCTCACGACCACGTGGTGGACCAACTGAGGTGCCTCCCACCCTTCCCTCCCCTCTCTCACTCGCTACACAGGGAATTATGTAGGGAAATTACCTAATTACAGGGTTTTTGCACTCGTGTTGCACGATCGTTGCAAGAGAACCAGCGGTCGTACAAGGATGGTTCGGGGGTCATTGGAAAGCTCTGTTTATGCCCTTTCAGGGATAGATACTTGTTTTACGCTCTGGGTCTTATTTAGGCATGAAAATGATCACGTAAACAACCCTATTTAGGGTAAAAACACCCCGCTGGGCGCTACGGTCCGCTAGACCGCCTAGCCCGCTAATAAGGTGTTAAATAAGATTTTAAAATATGTACAGTGGTCTATTTTATTTTAGATAGGTAAAGAAATCGTTGTCACAGTTACTCAGTACTGGTCCAGTTTATATACTGCTAACTGTATGTTTTGTTTATATGTGGTTGTTGTTGTTGTTGTTCCCCATGCTGCCTGGCCGAACAGCCCCAAGGCCCCGAGCAAGGCCAAGGCCATAGCCGAGCGCCCCCAACAGAACCCTCCCTGCCTACCACAATAAGCCTGGGTGACCGAAGCCACTCCATGGCGGGGAGCTGAGGAGGGTGCGGAAATGCCCGGGAAACCAAAGACCCACCCAGGGCCCTGTGCCCCTCAACAATTATGAAGAGAAAGTTGAGGGGCAAAGGAAAAATGTGACGCTTTGGCTTCCAATCTTATGTGTGGTAACAATACTTGTTGGCACAGTTAGCTTGATACGGATCCAGTTTCTATACTGGTAACTAAAAAAAAAAAAAAAAAAAAAAAAAAAAACGGATTGGGCCTGAGTATATAGATAGATAGATATAACTTTTTAAATGCGTGTGTGGTGCATTGTGGGTTAGCCTGTGGTGAGTGATAACTTGATAAGCCTGTGACAACGGGAAAGTGGGGCACAGGGTACATACTACATAATAATCTATTATATATACAGATACCTTACCCGCTTACCCTTTCAATACCATGCCTTCAGTTAACCCATAGCCAGACTGACATTACACGAGTTTAACCATTCCTGTATTCGAGGACGTCTGTTTTACTTTATTTGGGGTTTCATTAGACGATGTTTTAAGGGGACTGGTTATGTTTTGGGTCTATTTATTTATATATTCATGTATTTTTTTAGTTTCCTCCCTAGACTTCCATCAAACTTTAAAAAAAAATAAACATCCATTACATCCCCCTGCGAGATAAATTTTTACATTTTTCGGTAGAAAAATGTCACGGCCGAAGGCCGGTTCTACAGGCTCGATAGGCTATCGCTCGCCAGGAATAATATCGACACCTAAAGGGCACGAAAAGTCTAAATATTGATAAAGAAATGGGGCGAATGGTCTTACAATCGACAAACTAATGGGGCAAACGTCTTAAAAACTCAAACGTAATGGGTATAATCATGATGAAGAAAGAGGACCAGAAATACGACCCATCTCCCTTTAAGTGCAGGAAGGATTTGTGGTTGTCGAAGGGTTCATTGAGATAGTTTGGTAGACCTCTGTTTCTTGGAGATCCTTCGCAAGCTGAATAAAATCGTCTAAAGAGAGCCACAATATTATAAAGAAAGGCATCTTCGAATTCTGAAGGGGTAAACTAGATCAATAGGCTAACAAATCTAGAAATCATGAGAGTTTAAGCTATCAACTATCGCTCTAACTACTGCAGGTCCTTCCCATGCTGGAATAAATTGTCTAACGATAACTAGAATCAAATACAAATTGGCGTCATCGTACTGAAGAGGTTAATAATGTTTGCAGTGACATGACAGACAGCAGTACGGTATTGACAAATGTAACTACCCGTCCATATTACTAGCTACCGGTACTTAGCCTACGGTCAGGTCCGCTCAGGTGAAGGTGTTGAGGGATAAGCCTTTACAACGGCACCTCGTATCTACTTTTCGAATAGTGTAAAGAGGGGAGAAGGGGTGTTGGATAGAGTGGAAGCTGTTGGAGTGGCTTTGTTATGTGTGTTATTAGTCTGTATACGTTCGGTTTCAACATATAAATCTAATGCTAAAATACTGAACAAAACCTGTAATGTTAAATATATATTTTCGCAATTAGGATCTTCTACTGTTAATTTTACGAGTGCATATTTTACAATGTAGAAACCCATGAAAAAAGTGCCTATTCCTAAACATGTCGGGAGGGTGTTACCAATCCCTTATGATTTACTAGCTGAAGGTAGCCTGCCAGGCGC
>CM064575.1:17474622-17566405 GCA_032716605.1 Paralithodes platypus
TGTGGTACCCTAGCACCAGGAATTTGAAGAGCGTTATCATATTAGTTTTCGCCACGTGTTCTAAATATACCTAGAATCCAACCTGTTATCCGTTTCTCTGCTGCAATTTTGACCTGGTTATGTTCTTTGAATCCCATTTTATTTTGTTCAGCCATTAACACCCCCAAGATCCTTCATAGTGCCTTCACGTTCTATAATGTGGTTGAATTATGTTGTGTTCCCTTTAATGACATTATCCTCTCCATGTCGTATCAATTGAAACGTTTCTTCATTGAACTGCATTACCACAAATATAAATACATGAAGCCCACGAATGGTTATAATTTTCCCTCAGATCGACCACATCATGAATTATTACATCTTAATACTTCCAATCAGATGAGGATAGTAAAATGTTATTATATTATTGACCGAAACTCTAGCTACAGTCACTCGATACAAAAATGTGATTTTGTACCCAGCACAAACGTTATAGAAGAATATATATTTGTTCACCAAATGCTCCATATTTGAATGTATAACCCTACTTGTTTTAGATTCTCATATATGTCGAAAACATTACAAACCTGTCATCATCTGTGTTACAAACATGTTACATGTAAATTTTTTAACTTATGTTGTCAACATTGGTACGGGTCCGCCCATTACCATTACCTATACGGTACGTCATTGGTACGGGTCCGCCCATTACCATTACCTATACGGTACGTCATTGGTACGGGTCCGCCCATTACCATTACCTATACGGTACATCATTGGTACGGGTCCGCCCATTACCATTACCTATACGGTACATCATTGGTACGGGTCCGCCCATTACCATTACCTATACGGTACGTCATTGGTACGGGTCCGCCCATTACCATTACCTATACGGTACGTCATTGGTACGGGTCCGCCCATTACCATTACCTATACGGTACGTCATCTTTTTGTCACAATAATTTGCATCATGTGTTAATATCAGGTCCGACCCAAATGTTAACACCAATATTCAGTCCACGCAGTAAACAATGCTGGAGCACGCTTTTTATTAGTTTTTGTGTGTGGTTTTTTTCTCCGCTTGCCAGAGAGTTTATGTATGTATAATATATACCGTATGTTCGATGTAACGGCACGTGTCCCCCCCCCCCCCCCCCCCCTCTCTCTCTCTCTCTCTCTCTCTCTCTCGCTCTCTCTCTCTCTCTCTCTCTCTCTCTCTCTCTCTCTCCTCTCTCTCTCGATATATATATATATATCTATATATATATATATATTATATATATATATATATATACTACCGGTATATATATAGGCCTATGAGGAAAAATAAGCCTGGACCCATCTATATTTTTCTAATTTTCGGCAACTTCACATAGCCATCATCAGGATTGATTAGGCAAGTGTCTGAATGAAATGAAATGTATTCAGCCGAAAACTAGACGAAAATAGCTTCAAAATGACGCCAGAACGAGCTTCGTAGCTTGCGGGGTTCACCCGCAGCGCTACCATAGACATTCGATAAAATTAGCAATTCTCGCTACATTTGCCTTTGGTAGCACTGTATATCTAGCGGGACTCTGACTCAGAGCCTTCAGTGCCACAGCTGCCTGGCTGGGAGAAGCACGTGTGGCCTGTCGCACTCCTGCTCCCTTGCACTTGATTTTACAGGCTTTAAGAGGCTTTAAAAGCCTGTAGATTGCTGTAAATTGTCATGACGTTAGGGAACGTTTCCCACAGGGAAAGGGTTAAGGGGGTTGGGATTATCTATTAGTATATTTAATTTTGTATTAAATTTTTATTGTTTTAGCTTCCTCCCTAGACCTCCATCAAGCTTAATATATTATCCTCAAGATCCCCATTCAAGATGAATTTGTACGGTACATTTTTTGGTAGAAAAATTTCTCGGCCAAAGGCCATTTCCTCCAAAAATACAGGCTCGCTTTCGCTCGCCAGGAAAAAATCGACACCTAAATGGCACGAAAGGTCTTGATATTAGTAAAGAAATGGGACGAAAGGTCTTATAATCGCCAAACTAATGGGGCGAACGTCTTGAAATTTCAATACTAATGGGGCTAAACTTGAGGGAGAAGGGGGTCCCTAAAAGGAAACTACCTCCCCCTTAAAAAACAAACAACAATAAACCAGTGCACTAAATTAAACGAACCACCCATCAAATAGGCTATTGTTGGCTAAATTTATTTCGGCGTTATGCTTTTTAGGGAGAACAAAAATCGCCCACCAACGCACCTTTTGGACTTGTATACGCGGCCAATATATGAAAATTGATATCTGTGAACAGAATCTGTTCACAGATATCAATGATGTTCTTCTTCATAAGAGTGATTTCCTAGGGCAGAAAAGGCAATTTTGTTTACAAACCATTCAGACCGGTAGTTTTTCCCCCCAGGTGTTCTAATATCCTAATTTTGAAGGAGCGACTATAACAACCCAGATACCTTGCCTCACAGCTAGGGCATGTAAATATATACACGATATATACTGACAAATGATTCAGCACCTGGTCCTTAATTAAAGTTGAAAACTATTCCAAATTTCAAATCATTGGTGAATGTAATTCGGAAAAATAAATCGTAGGCAGTGTCCACCATTCTTTAACTGTCTTCGTGGTGCGATGCATAAGGTGTTGATTTTCGGTGTGAGCATCCTGGATTCGAATCCACGGACTGCCACATGTGTTTGTAAATTTCATTAATCGATTTTAGGAGTATAGTTGGTTGTTGGAAGGAACATAATAATTCACCACAGGAAAACTATTTCTTTAGATATTTAACGTTAATTCATAGCTAATGTGGCCATACAAAATATGTTCCCTTATTTAATTAATTTAGGAACATCCAGTTTTTCAGACTGATTTGTGTTTGTATAGAATACAGAATTTTCTGAAGAATAGTGTTGAAAAGTTCTTCATTGTAATTGTTAGACAAAAAGTACCCGGTACCGGTACTCTCGTAAATTGCATATCTATTTGTGAAGTTTTACATAAAAGGAACAAATCCCATCAGCCGTATCTAATAAAGTTTTGATATACCGTAATAAATGTTAAGAGGTATCTGGACATAAACTGAACCAACTTAAGGGGCTATTGTTTTTTTTTTTTTTTTTTTTTTTCCTATTTATTCATATATTCATTTATTGTTTAGTTCCCTCGCTAGACCTCCATCAAGCTTAGAAAAACACCCCCTAGACCACCCTTCAAAATAAATGAGTAGGCTACATTTTCCTCGTAGAATTACAGGCTCGCTATCGATGGCCAGTAAAAAAAAAACCGACACCTTAATGGCAAGAAAGGTCTTAAAATTGACAACGGAATGGGGTGAAAGGTGTTAAAATCGCCAAACTAATTAATGGGACTAAACATTAGGAAGAAAGGAGACCATAAAAACGACCCATCTCCCCTTAACACTCAATCCCTCACTAGGCTTTCTGATCTTTATATCTATAAACCACACAATCCACTTTGTTCGTTTTCACAGATGACCTTTATGTTTTGATGTTGACTGTTGACATACCGGTACCGGTACTCAAAGAAACGTTTGTTGTCCGACTCATCTTTAAAAATGTGTCGTCCACATAACGTCAATGGTACATAGAAATATAGGTCAGCATGGGTACATAGAAATATAGGTCAGCATGGGTACATAGAAATACAGGTCAGCATGACTAGTGAGGGATTCAGTACCGGTACTGATGGTTACGTGAAGTAGGGGAAACAATAATTATGTATTGTATATATATATATATATATAGATATATATATACTGTAGCCTATATATGTTTCTAATCTCTCAGTGGCTCACGTGTATTTTGATATATATATATATATATATATATATATATATATATATATATATATAGATTTTGATTTTGCCCCGAGGGGCGAGTTTATTGAGCAGCGCCCCCCATCCTGTGAGGGGACAACCACTAGTAAGGCGATACATACTGCTCAAAGAGCCATTATTCCACTGAAACAACAGCATCGTCGTCTGGTTACATTCATATTTGTGTTTATAAATCAGGTTGGCATTATTCAGATGTGTTATTATAGTTTCCTCATTTAATTGTCACATGGTCTGTATATATATATATAGAGAGAGAGAGAGAGAGAGAGAGAGAGAGAGAGCTACTGTAATAATAGCTGTTCACACATTTATATCTGTCGAATTGAAGCTTGAGACTTTGCAATTCTTGTGTACGGTATAACGTATCTTGGAAGCTAATGAACTTGTCTTTAAAGATTGCAAAATACAAATGGATGTATGGGTTAAGGCTCACAAGTGTACCGATACCAGTGCTGTTTGCATTTCAATATAATAAATGATCATAATTCGTGATGAGGTATGCAAAGCTATAAGGTATTTATAATTGTGCGAGTCAACAAGGGAGGAGATACCGTAATGCCCGAGAAACACTGATAACAACAATGTACTTATCAGCTTGATTTATACTGTTACCGTATCTTATTTACTCTCGCTATCAGTCCGGCAGCTTTCCTTGTTCCTTGTTTAATAGACTGCTAATATTAAACTGTATGTCCATTCAACAACAACCTAGTTTAATAGTGAGAGAGTTACATTGTATGGTCTCGCGCAACTTATTGTTCACTAAAATGTTATCTTAAGGTGAGATGGGCCGTTTTTCTGGTCCCCCTTCTTCCTCACGTTTAGCCCCATTAGTTTTCAGATTTGATGACGTCCGGCCCATTAGTTTGTCGATTTTAATACCTTTCGCCCCCATGTCGTCGTCAATTTTAAGACCTTTCGTGCCATTTAGGTGTCGAATTTTTCCTGGCGAGCGATAGCAGCACGGCCTTCGGCCGGGACATTTTTCTACTGAAAAATGTAGCCTACAAATTTATCTTGAAGGGGGGTCTAGGGGGGGGGTTTTCTAAGTTTGGTGGAGGTCTAGCTAGGAAACAAAACAATATATCTATCTATTGCCTGACGCCGTGATCCCCGAAGGGGTGGCCACGAACGAACCGCCCCCATGCACCTCTGTCCCCAGTCAGTCGACGCCCCTCCCCCCAACCAGCACCGCCTTCGTTCATGTACTTCCTCACTCCATCCTTCCACCTCTCATTCGGTCTACCTCTCCCTTTCTGTCCCTCCACCTCACTCTCGTACACCCTCTTAGTCATTCTCTCGCTTTCCATACGTTCCATATGGCCGAACCATCTCAAGTTGTTCCTTTTCACACTTTCCAGCACATCTACCTCCACACCACACCTCCTTCTTACTTCCTCATTAGTCTGTCTATCCCTCCATGTAACTCTGCACGCACTTCTTAAATAATTCATTTCCACTGCTCTCACTCTTGGTCTGAGTCTCTCAACCAACGTCCATGCTTCACTTCCGTAACTCAGTGTCGGGATTACCACACTGTCATGCAAGGACTTCTTCACTTCCATACTGACCACCCTATTTCTTGTTACTGCTTTTAGCATTCCTACAACCCTCTTCCCCTGTTGTACCCTCTCCTGCACTTCTTCATCCATAGTCCCATCTTTACTCAACACACTGCCCAGATACTTAAAAGAGTTGACGATCTCCATAGCCTGACCGTTCAGCTTCACCTCACACTCTGTGACTTCACCCCTTTCGAAGACCATAACCTTGCTCTTCCCCGCATTTACCTTCAAATTCCATTTTTCGCACACTGTTCCAAACTCATTTACCAGACCCTGCAACTCCCATTCATTATCACTCTTCAGAACTGTATCATCCGCAAACAACAGTATAGGTAGCTTCCACTCAATTCCCTCCCTTTTCAGTGATACACCAACATCCACTGCTCTTGATAGTATTTCTTTCATGACTCCATCCATATATACAGTAAACAACCACGGGGACATCACACACCCCTGTTTCAAACCAACATTCAGGTCAAAGAACTCGCTCTGCTCACTCTCCACACGTACTGCAGCCTTTGCACCCTCATACATGCTCTTCACTGCTTTCAGCAACTTGCCATCTACTCCGTATATTCTAAGTACTTTCCACAAACCTTCTCTATCCACTCTGTCATAGGCCTTCTCCAAGTCCATAAAGGCAACATACACCTTTTGTTTCTTCTCCAGACAATTCAGGGTAAAAATCTGATCTACACATCCTCTTCCCTTCCTAAAACCTTCCTGCTCGTCGCCTATCCATTTCTCCGTTCTCACGCTCACTCTCTCAATCACTATCCTACTGTATACCTTCCCTACTACGCTTAGAAGACATATTCCTCGGTGGTTACCACACACTCCTCTTTCCCCTTTGCCCTTATATAGGGGGACTATTATGCCAGTCTTCCAGTCATCGGGTGCACTCCCCTTCTCCCATGCTACAATATATGAATACATTAATTAATAGACCCCCAAAACGGCCACTGTCCCCTTAACCCTTAATTGGCGGCGCGCAACTTATGTCGTGTGAAATAAATTTGGACTAACTGGCGGTTCACAACGTATGTCGTGCGCCATTTTCAGCACGTAATGTTGCTGAGAGAGAGAGCTGAGCAGTGTGAGGAGCCTAGCAACCCTATGACCGCTCACGACCACCGTGGTGGACCAACTGAGGTGCCTCCCACCCTTCCCTCCCCTCTCTCACTCGCTACACAGGGAATTATGTAGGGAAATTACCTAATTACAGGGTTTTTGCACTCGTGTTGCACGATCGTTGCAAGAGAACCAGCGGTCGTACAAGGATGGTTCGGGGGTCATTGGAAAGCTCTGTTTATGCCCTTTCAGGGATAGATACTTGTTTTACGCTCTGGGTCTTATTTAGGCATGAAAATGATCACGTAAACAACCCTATTTAGGGTAAAAACACCCCGCTGGGCGCTACGGTCCGCTAGACCGCCTAGCCCGCTAATAAGGTGTTAAATAAGATTTTAAAATATGTACAGTGGTCTATTTTATTTTAGATAGGTAAAGAAATCGTTGTCACAGTTACTCAGTACTGGTCCAGTTTATATACTGCTAACTGTATGTTTTGTTTATATGTGGTTGTTGTTGTTGTTGTTGTTGTTGTTCCCCATGCTGCCTGGCCGAACAGCCCCAAGGCCCCGAGCAAGGCCAAGGCCATAGCCGAGCGCCCCCCACAGAACCCTCCCTGCCTACCACAATAAGCCTGGGTGACCGAAGCCACTCCATGGCGGGGAGCTGAGGAGGGTGCGGAAATGCCCGGGAAACCAAAGACCCACCCAGGGCCCTGTGCCCCTCAACAATTATGAAGAGAAAGTTGAGGGGCAAAGGAAAAATGTGACGCTTTGGCTTCCAATCTTATGTGTGGTAACAATACTTGTTGGCACAGTTAGCTTGATACGGATCCAGTTTCTATACTGGTAACTAAAAAAAAAAAAAAAAAAAAAAAAAAAAGGATTGGGCCTGAGTATATAGATAGATAGATATAACTTTTTAAATGCGTGTGTGGTGCATTGTGGGTTAGCCTGTGGTGAGTGATAACTTGATAAGCCTGTGACAACGGGAAAGTGGGGCACAGAGTACATACTACATAATAATCTATTATATCTACAGATACCTTACCCGCTTACCCTTTCAATACCATGCCTTCAGTTAACCCATAGCCAGACTGACATTACACGAGTTTAACCATTCCTGTATTCGAGGACGTCTGTTTTACTTTATTTGGGGTTTCATTAGACGATGTTTTAAGGGGACTGGTTATGTTTTGGGTCTATTTATTTATATATTCATGTATTTTTTTAGTTTCCTCCCTAGACTTCCATCAAACTTTAAAAAAAATAAACATCCATTACATCCCCCTGCGAGATAATTTTTTACATTTTTCGGTAGAAAAATTTCACGGCCGAAGGCCGGTTCTACAGGCTCGATAGGCTATCGCTCGCCAGGAATAATATCGACACCTAAAGGGCACGAAAAGTCTAAATATTGATAAAGAAATGGGGCGAATGGTCTTACAATCGACAAACTAATGGGGCAAACGTCTTAAAAACTCAAACGTAATGGGTATAATCATGATGAAGAAAGAGGACCAGAAATACGACCCATCTCCCCTTAAGTGCAGGAAGGATTTGTGGTTGTCGAAGGGTTCATTGAGATAGTTTGGTAGACCTCTGTTTCTTGGAGATCCTTCGCAAGCTGAATAAAATCGTCTAAAGAGAGCCACAATATTATAAAGAAAGGCATCTTCGAATTCTGAAGGGGTAAACTAGATCAATAGGCTAACAAATCTAGAAATCATGAGAGTTTAAGCTATCAACTATCGCTTTAACTACTGCAGGTCCTTCCCATGCTGGAATAAATTGTCTAACGATAACTAGAATCAAATACAAATTGGCGTCATTGTACTGAAGAGGTTAATAATGTTTGCAGTGACATGACAGACAGCAGTACGGTATTGACAAATGTAACTACCCGTCCATATTACTAGCTACTTAGCCTACGGTCAGGTCAGCTCAGGTGAAGGTGTTGAGGGATAAGCCTTTACAACGGCACCTCGTATATACTTTTCGAATAGTGTAAAGAGGGGAGAAGGGGTGTTGGATAGAGTGGAAGCTGTTGGAGTGGCTTTGTTATGTGTGTTATTAGTCTGTATACGTTCGGTTTCAACATATAAATCTAATGCTAAAATACTGAACAAAACCTGTAATGTTAAATATATATTTTCGCAATTAGGATCTTCTACTGTTAATTTTACGAGTGCATATTTTACAATGTAGAAACCCATGAAAAAAGTGCCTATTCCTAAACATGTCGGGAGGGTGTTACCAATCCCTTATGATGTACTAGCTGAGGTAGCCTGCCAGGCGCTGCCCGGGGAAAAATCGAAGAATGAGCTGTCTATCTCTCCCATCCCGCTTAAACCCTATTCTGGTACACCCTTAGTATGCATGCCAAGTATGGGCTCTCATTCTTGAAAACTGAGGAAGTTGGGCCCCCACCCCACCCACTTAAAACTTATTATGGCACCCCCTTAGTATGCATGCCAAGTATGGGCTCTCCATCTTGAAAAACCAGACAAACAGACTCACACAAAGTGCCCTTTATATACCGGTAGTAGATAATGCACACCGGTATGTATAATTAATAGAGTGTTACTGTCTGAAAGAGAACTTGATATTTCCCAGTTTTAGATAATATTTTAGTTCTACTTGTATCGGTCATTCCGACGAATTTGTTTACTGTGGTATGGTAGCACTTACAGTAGGAATGTAATTGTAGCCTTTTGATGTTAATAGCAATTAGCCTTGTATTTGTCGATCACTATTCCAAATTTATCCACGACACCTGTACTGTACCTAATGTCAAGCCACATATCACGTGACTTGAATCAAAAGTCCTAATCTGTGAATGCGCCTATTACGGTAAAATATTATGTAGCGGCACCACCTGTTCATCATGAAAGTTTATAATGATGTGGTCTTGTGGAGTACGGTAAGTCCTTGTCATAGAGTGCGGTATATAAATAAAACAAATACTCATGTTAAGATAGGCCGCTTAGTTCATAATTATTATGTGCTGGTTTTGTACGTAATTCAGGATTTGTGTCTGTGTTTGCGAGTACGGTACGTACGTTCGTGTGTGTGAGTTTTATTAATGATGATAATGTGGAATAATAGCTAGTGGAGAGAGAGAGAGAGAGAGAGAGAGAGAGGGGGATTGGGCATCCAGGGCCATTTTTCAAACGTATATATTATTTTTAGTACAGTAACTAGTAATTATTGCTAATAGGGGAGGTGTGGTGGAGTGGTCTTGCCACTGGCCTGGTAATCCAATGGTCCCGGGTTCAAATCCCGATGTATCAATGGGAAGATATTATTGGGATGGAATTTGTGCTGTGCCTAGTATCAGTGCATTACCACAAGCCCACCGAAACGTCAATAAAATACCCTCATTGTTCCCTGAATAAATAGCACTGTATGAATATTCCCATATTCAAAATATGCTATAGGGGTGCAATGCCTGGTGAGTTATCTGCTCAACAGGTGGCGTTGTGTGTGTGTAAGTGTGAGAGTCCGAGTGTAGGGGTTGAGACAGTGAAGCACAGGAACGAGGTGGCTTCAGAGATGGGGTCGTTTCGGGCCATGAGTGAGCGCCGTGCCTCATGTGAAGGCAAGATGGCAGGTGCTCGTTGTACTCTACGTGCTTCACATGTCTCACTCCCTAGACTGGAACAAGACCACACGGGCTTCACTATTCATTGTAAAGCGGTGAATGTTAAGGCTCTCAGCCTATGCCCGAGAGGAAGTAAGTTGGAATATAGAAAAAACAAAAAAAAACAAAAATACAATAATGAATTTCTAGCCAAGTGTAAATAATCAAACAGGTGTGAATTTCAAACCATTATTATTATTCTATAATAAAGACACCAAAGCTGAACAGCGTAGTTCAAATGAGGCCCCACCAATGTTAAGTAGTTTTAAGATACCGGTACCGTTAACAGTTTTGTTACTCACACTCCTAGAAAGAAATACCAGAACCCTGTATGCCCTGTTTCGAACGCTTATAAATAGTTTTCTAGGTTTCAGATCATTGCTAACGAGTACACCCAGATCCTTTTTCACAGTTTGAGTTACAGGTACCTAATTATCCATTTGCTAGTTTATATTTCACATCTATAATTCAACTTTCCTCTCTTGAAATTCATCTGTCAATGTTGTTACCATTTATGTAAAGTACGGTATCTAGATCTCTTTGGAGACATTCAATATCAGTATCTGAATCTATTATTCTCCCCATTTTGGCATCGTCAGCAAATCTACTAATCCTGCTAGTTATACCTAAATCAAGGTCATTTATGTAAATAACAATAATACCATTAATGCTAACTCTTTGTTTCCTACCAATCAGCCATGACTAATCCTTTTATATATTTATCCACCTATTCCATACGCTACTATCTTTCGCATTGTCGCTTCTGTGGGACTGCCAAAGGCCTTTCTGAAGTCCAAATAAACTGTATCATATGACTTTGTTATACCAGGATGTTACTGGGGTTGTATTGACTAATTAGGTAGATTCTTACTCGACTGGGGAAGAGGAGACCAACACAAACACAAGCATGAAGGCAACACAGAGTACAAGCATAAATTTCTTATTTGACAGTAACATATGATTAGAGGTACAATGTTACATCAGACATGGATAGGTAATTATATAACAGCACGATCGAGGATCCACTAAGCGCCTCACGGGGGAGATTTTTGGCAGGTTTTTCACAACAACCCAGCACACAATCACTCTAAAACTCATGTGACAGGGCCATGGCACACACATCTTCTGATCAATCAATTATTTTTGATTGGGGCAGAGAAAATCTTGTTATATACAGTACTTTCAATGCCTCCAAGACCCAATTTATCTCTATCTACCCGTCGCATTCTACCATAAGACTATCAATTACTGTTCAATAATACACAAACCAAACCTTCATCTTCTCTCAAAATTCTTGGTGTACTGGTATCTTTTTTCATCTGACCTTTCTTGAAAAGATCATATTACCACTCTTGCTAAAACAGCTTCCCAGAAGTTAGGTGTGCTCAACCGTCTCCGTGGATTTTTAACCCCTGCACAACTTCTTGTTCTGTATGGGGGGGGGGGGGGGGGGGAACAGTGCGCCCATGTATCTAGTATTGTTCGCATGTTTGAGGAGGTTCCACTCAAACCAAAATTCTCAAAAAAAGAGTAGAGTCAAAAGCATTTCGCCTCATCAACTCACTTCCTCTTACCGTACTAGTTCCCTACAATATCTTTCTACAAGCCGCAGTGTTGTATCTCTTTCCCGCTTCTATCACTATTACAACAATCAGTGTTCTTCGGAGCTCTTTCGGTGCATACCCTCTCCCTCGGCGAGCTTTCAACACAGTCTCACTCCTATTATGTCCAACTCTCCAACCCAAGAACTAGCAAATTTTCTCAGTAGTTCTTCTACTCAACAAGTGAGCTCTGGAGCTCTCTCCTCAATCAATCTTTCCTTCATGGTTTTGGGGGAGACACTCGTTACAGGCAACCTGCCTTTTGTCTCCTTCATACACATAGAAAACAACTAAAAGGCCACTAGAACCTATGGAAGTCGACAGAAATCTTGGATAAATACCATAATTAGAATGAAGATTCAGGATGTCCTCAATATAGGCCCCATGCAGTAGCTTCTATTGTCTAATTATGTTATATTATGTTTCGAAATAAAAATGTTGTCAATAGAAAGTGTCTTTCGCAATGTGTGATTTTGCCTTATTTAACGTCTTTTCGCCCACCAGACTCCGCTGGGAGGGTTGTCTTGGTAACGGGGTCGAGGGACAGTTTAGCAGACACAGACTGTAAGAAACTTCCTGCACGACGTGTCATATAGGTGTGTTTGTTTATTTCATATATAAATTTTGAAGATCATTTCTTTAATGTGTACAGAGGTTGATTGAATGGGAGATATTGAAGACATTAAATTTAATATTTACAATCAAATAGATTACACCACATTATGAAACAAAAACCAAAATTAATGAACAGATATTGGGATTTCATAAATTAAGCAAGTTTTTACAAAACTGACTCCTGCGCCAAGAATTGTATGGTAAATAGAAAACTGCATTTATTCTTTGGGCTGTGAGATGAATGATATTGTTAATTGTTATCTTAGTAAATTTATGGGTGGTTTTCACACTCGAATATTCCTTTCTGACCTTTCCTTAGACCTTGTTCTTACCGTTCTTTTTCTAAGCCTATCCCATATAGTAGGCTATTCCATGGGGTTCTACTCAATTACCAGTTTTCATGTCTCAAAAAACGCAAAAGAGAGAGACAAACAAGTTGCTCTGAGGTCTCGAGATTAAATTAATGCCTTTGACAGTGACTCAAGAGTAAGACCAGGAGTGATAGAATCCAGTTATTTGTTGATTCTTTGGGAGTGAAGCCACATTACTCAGCTCTCAAAGTTTTGCAAATCATGCAGATGGTTTCCAGGGGTAAACCTAGAAAGACATGGAATTATGTTGTACGATCTGATCTCAAATCTATAAATCAGATACTGGTATAAGTGAAATAGGATATTGATATTCGGCCTGGGAACATTTTACCAGCCCCGGAGTCCAATAAACCGTACGTCCGAATCCCTCAATTCAACATTACCAACCACGAAATAGTGACCCCTCCACACCGTCTTCTACTTCAACGGCCACCACGACAGAAAACAGAGTTAGACAACAGAGACCAAGGGAGACTAAATTACTTCCAGAAAGTCGACGATCCACCACCACCTCGAATCTTCCGACGCCCCTCAATTCAACCCAATATATCTAACACCCCCATACCTTACCAAACATGCCACCCTTAGTGCCTGCACCGACCAAGACCATCGGGGGCCACCTCAGCCTACAAATAAAGGCCAAATTGCACAGAAGATTCTAGGGAAGCCACAACATATGGACACACCAGCCCCAACATCCACTACAATTATCCCTTTTAAGCACCCCTTCCCCTGTAGCCAGCCCAAATCCCCTATTACAAAATGTGCAGAAGTAGTCTACGATCAAAATAAACCAGGTGCAACCAACATCGAAATTCCGACAACCCAACCAGATTCAACACCAGTCCGAGATGTGCCCTTGCTGCGACATCCCAGCCAGAAGAGACACTACCTCAGCCAGCCCATCCATCACCAAGCATTCAGCCTACTGGCTTAAAACCAATATTTGGTTATTACACAGACAGTCCTAATGTTGGAAAGGACAAACCAAGTCTAAGGTGGGAAAAACTGGGGATTAAGGCATGTAACCTATAACGCTTGCCGGGGAAGTAAGGGACTTGGACTCAGGAACCAGCTGGGGATTAAGGCACGTAACCTATAACACTTGCTGCCTTAACCATAACCCAGTGCAAACCCGCGTAACCTATAACGCTTGCCGGGGGAGCACGGTGAATGAATCTGGCTCAGTAACACCTTGTGTTGTTGGTGAGGCTCAGCTGCCCTTCTCTAGCACAGAGACTCCTAAGAACACACCGTCTGTAGTAGAGACCACCCCCGTCTCTCTGAGCAGTCACTCTCCAGCCACTCTCTTGTATGTCCCTGTCGAGAAGAGACTAGGGCATGTCAGCTCATCAGTCACCCCTCAGGTGAGCTTGCCTCCAACCCCCAGAAAGACCTCGGTCGATCTAGTGGTTGCAGATAAGCTGCCTTTTTTCCCCAGAGACTGTGTGAGAGAGCACCAGAAACGAAGCCGAGGACCCCAGAAGAGCCACCCCAACTCCCAATGCCTGCTGGAACTCTTTGGCCCAGATCCAAGCTCATGAAGAAGCCGGACTGTGTGTGAATCAGCCAGGAAGTTAGACGAGTTCATCGTATCTGAAGAAGGGCTTATGGCACCGGCTAGGACTCTTCGGCCTCGACCCAAACTCGTAAAGAAGCCGGGACTGTGTGTGAAACAGTCCGGAAGTTAGACGAGTTCTTCGGGTCTGACCAGGGCCTGTACCTACCTGGCTCGCATGTGAGTAGCCGGGACACCA
Organism: Paralithodes platypus; assembly: GCA_032716605.1. Lineage (NCBI taxonomy): Eukaryota > Metazoa > Arthropoda > Malacostraca > Decapoda > Lithodidae > Paralithodes > Paralithodes platypus. The sequence continues at coordinate 17,489,087 of CM064575.1, forward strand.
ACCAGCTCGACAACACCCAGTGCCAGTGCTTCCCTCTCCCCCCGTGCTCTCCTATCCCCAGAATTTAAGTGAACTTATGCTTTCCTGTGGTCATGTTGAACGAATGGAAGATGAAAGGCTTACAAAGAGAATAATTATGTGAGTCCGATACAAGGGGAGATAGAGGGGCAGGAAGACCCCCATTGACATTGAGAGACTGTGTAAAACAAGCTTTGGATAATAGAGGAATGACTATAGATCAGGCAAGGGAAGTGGTAATAAACAGGAATGAATGGAGAATGCTTGTGAATAGATGAGTGAACACGTGGTCATTTGGGAGAGGGGGTCTGGCGCAAGTTGGACTAGATAATAGTCCATCAGGCGCCTGGCCCAGGGAGCCGGTATATATGAAGGGTGCGCCTGGAAGCGTGGTGGGCGGGCTTGTGGTTTCGGTTTCGCTGCATTTGCCTGCTGAGACCGGAACCTCTCCGGGTGGTCGGGGGAGTGCTGGAGGGCCCTTGTTGACCCTGGTCTCTGGGTCTTCTGGATGACCTAGATGTGTGTGAATTTGTATTTTGTTTTTGTGTGTTAATTGTTTTCTGTGTGTTGTCCCTATTCGGGCTCTGTCTTGAGTCGGCCACTCCCAGAAAAAAAACAAGGAAAAGTGAGGAATGGGCCTGAGTAAATACATACTGTACATATGTTTTCCTGTCGTGGTAACAGTGTTATAGTGAGGCCTAGACCTAGATGTGCCAGGACTCTGTCCAAGTGTTAATGTAAGATATCCGAAGTCGTGCTTTACGTCGCCCCTTGTGTTTAGCCTTCTGTTACCCCGGTTGCTGGGGAACATATACACCTGTCCTACACCTCCTTTGTATATAGATACTTCCTCGGGCCCGGGCTCCCGTGACCCCCTGAAGAGGAAATATATATATATATAACATCGCCACTCTATTTATTACACACACTCCACACGTCATCTGAGAGCTCCTGTGAAACCACCCCATGTATAGCGTATATATCTATGTGCCTACATGCTTGCGTGAATAAAACCATTGTATTTACCATTGTGTTTCTGTTATTTGCCTGTTATATGTTTGGTGTAAATAGAGTTAAGGTCAGTCCTCGCCCAGTCGAGAACACCCTAAGTTGAAGACAACTGCACAATTCCCAGAGCTGGGAAGTGCGACCAGAATATACAGTACCTCGCTTCTTGAAAGCGTGGCATAACAGATATCCCAGAACATGGCTGCCTGGAACATTGCCATTAGTACGCGAGACAAATTGTATCTTGTTTGGACAACTTTTATTATTATTATTATTATTATTATTATTATTATTATTATTATTATTATTATGCAGATTTTGTCTCGAGTCTACCACCCGCAGCTGTGGGGTATGTGCCTGAGTATATAGCCTACATACATTATAAAGACTACTTTCTTCAACAGGATGTGGTGGTGGAGTCTACCGTTGGTCGACGGGACCTGAAGCGGCAATATTCTGAAGTATCCCCTAGCAGCCCCCTTGACCCACCATCACCCTGTATTGACCAGAGTAAATGGGCCCCACTGGAGTCTCTAGCATCACCCCACACGGACTTGGATTCCAGCAAAGAAGACAAAGAATCCTATGAGTCCAGACGGAAGCGATTTCTCAGGACAGCGGAGGTGGGTTGTTACAGTCTACAACAAGCAGTTTTGTATGGATAATCACTACATTCCATATACTTGCGTGTTTATGCTACACAACGCAAGTTGTGTGGATTCACCAAACAGGGAGAACAAGATATTCAATATGCATGCACAATACAAGGACAAGGCAATTCATACACACATAAACAAAACATGGATTATACTGTACTCATATAAATATAACAGGATCAAAGTATTTTTGAAACAAGATTAGTTAAAAAATTAGTTAGTTAAAATAAGACTTCAGAAGCTATCATGCCTTCTGGATTAGTAAGACAGTAGCCTACAATGTAAGTCAAGAAAAGCATCAGGACTGGAGCCCCTTTTCGAGAACTCCAGTCCCTTGAAACAAGATCAAATACTAAATACTGTATGTTAATATGAATCCTCTTAATGTGAATAATAACACATCTATGAAACTAAGCCCATTATAAACTACGATTTACACAATACTTAAATCTTCTAAGATGCAAATAATGAAATATTGATTATAATATATAAGTACAGAGAAATACATATGGAAATGGTATATAAGCTCTCAAAATAAAATAGTTACTTTGACATTGAATGATTGAAATTAATTACCTTAGTATGCCCAAGAATTCAGATCAGTTAAAATGGTAGCATTCGTTTTCTATGATGCTTGAGCAGGGATAACTTCGTTAAGAAAATCACTTAGCATGAATAATGTTTATGTGTAGGTGTTGTGGTGTGGGAAGAACTTCTAATTTTAAATATCTCTATAGCCTCGATCAGGAAAAAACGAACATAACAGGTTGAATTTAACCCATTGAGCACCAGCTGATTTATAATAAATGTACGTGGGACCAGCAGGTTGTAATTGTTTTGTTTTCCTGAAAACACATGGGATGGGTTATTAATGAAGGAAAAACCACAAAAAGAAACACTCACCTAGGTCATTTAGGGGTTCTGCGGGGCGGCGGAAAGACGCAATTAACATGGGGAAATGGGTAGGCAAAATACTGGAAAATCACTCCCTCACGCGCCCACACGCACTCGGCTGAACTTGGAGGGTTTCCAACCAACGGTATTGTTGCGTGGGATACTAAAAGTAGTTCCCATACAAATCTGAACCCTCTAGGTGCCATAGGACAAGAGTAATTAATGCGAACGCAACCATTGCGTCGCTGGGGTTGAGCGTTACATACATAGGCGACGCATATAACATGCGTCGCTAGTACTCAAGGGGTTAATATATGAACACAAGAATAGAATATGTGTATTGTTTTCCCTAGTGGAAATTGACGTGTGGCAAGAAGGGCCTCGCAAAATGTGAGACAATAATTACGTGAACTATTGCACGAGTGATTTTCCGGGGACCGAGGGAGGGCTATTAGTTTTTCTTGCTGAGTATTTCTTCCGGGTTTATAGTGTCACAGGTTGAAGTCTCATTTTTGGCTGTTGTTGTGGAGGGTTTTGAACCGCCTCCTTTAAGTGATCGATTGTTGGTCTTTGGAACCACTTCTTATAATTTTTTAGTAGCGTTGAGCCTACTTCTGCTAGCTTTGAGCCTAGCTGCAGTATTGGCAGCATCAAGCTTACCTCTAGTAGCGTCGAGCCTACTTCTGATAGCTTTGAGCCTAGCCGGTGTTTTGGCAGCATCAAGCCTACCTCTAGTAGTGTCGAGCTTAGTTCTGCTAGCTTGAAGCATATAGCTGGTGTGTTGGTAGCTTCGATCCTACCTCTAGTATTGAGGCTTATTTAACCAAATACAGGATTGCTCCTAGTGTGTTTGATAACTTGGTCTGGGTGGATTTGGTAGTGTCTCCTTTTACTGCTATCCCTGTGTTGGTTATGTTGAGGTTTAGGAGGGCGCGTTGTGGCTAGTGTTATTGACATCTTGTGCCCTTGTTGCTCGGGAACTTGGACTGCAGCGATCCTGGATAGTTTAACTTCATGCACATTAGTGCAGAATTTTAAAAATGTAATAACATACTTAGTACATACTCCTTTTTAACCATGCCTCACTAAAATCTTGCTTATGTTTTTTTTTATTCCTAGATAAATATATTGATTAATGGTAGTGGGACATGGTCATTCAAAGAGGATGACAACCGAAGACTTGAATATACTGAAATACACATGATGAGATTGATGTGCAATGCTACAGTCAGATAGGGATCAGTGAGATTAGAGTTGAGAGAACAACTTAGCATAGAGTATATATGTGAGGTCATGTGTACTGGCAAGCTGGGGTGGTGTGGCCATGTGTACTGGCAATCTAGGGTGGTGTGGCCATGTGGATATAATTGATGTGGATGACTAAAAGAGTCACATTAGAAGTATGGGAATTATTGAAGGACAGCTGTAGACTGAGAAACACCAAGGACAAGGTCCTGAGGAAGAATCTCAGGGTTCGGGGACTATTGACAGGGACACTGCACAGCGTGCCTGATCCCGATTATAAAATTAACCCACTCAGCCCTTTACTCAGTGCAGTGCCTGTATTATTAAGGCTAGAATATATTGTGGGATCTTTAACTGGGAAGGTAAAACAAACATAAAGATAATGAAATATAGTATATTATACAAAAGAGGTACACATGTATATATAGACTTCATATAAAAGAAATTCAATACAATATAAATTATACAATATTCCGCCGCTCAGAGTTGGAAGACCATATCGGTTCCTTGTAACTTTTGGTAAAGTACTATTGTGTGGTAGTAGTGGCTGGCTGGGCAGCGGAGGTCAACCAAGGTCAATGGTCCCGGTAGCCTCCGAGCAGATGCGTCGGCCAGATGTGCTGCTAGCTGCCGGCTTTCTTTTTTCTCTCTGGGCAGCCCGGGCGAGTCCACTCGTCCAAGTTGGGGAGGCCAAGACCATGACGGTATTGCCCAGCCATCTATGGGTGCAGTTCTGATAACTTATGGGGTTGGTGTGTGGTAGAGCTCGGGTGGTGGCATCCAGCTGCTGCTGGTGAAGGGGGGTATTCTATAGAGACCCAGGGGCCAGGGGTAGGACCAGGGCAGGGGATGACTTCTAGGGCTTTGTGATGGCGCTTCTCTCGTGTAGTTCGCTCCTTCTGCGGGCAGCTCGTTCTTCTAACTTCTTTGCCTGCTTTACCTTAGAAAAGTCTTTTTACCGCTCCCGGATCATGCAAAGAATTTCGTCCTGCCACTCCCACGAGAGCTGCTCCAATTAGTCATCCCGAGTATTCAAAAGATTTTCAACTCTTGCAACTCTACTCACTCTTCAGATTCCTCCTGGGTGGTTGGCAGCAGACTTTGGATTCTGTCTCTACATTTATCTTCTTTCTTAATGGCCCCACTTGCCAGTCTAACATATGTGTGTTTCATAATATCCCGTAGGTCCTTATGGCCTTCCAAAGTATGGGGAAGAGAGTGCTGCGGATGGTGCAAGCAGGAGGGGGATTGGTAAGTCCTATTCCTGTGGCAGGCTTGTGGACTTGTGTCTTCTGGGGCTGCTTCTCTTGGTTTATGTGACCCAGGCCAGATCAGATGAAGGTATTGAGGGATAAGCCTTTACAACGGCACCTCGTATCTACATTCTACTTTTCCTATTTTTCTGAAGCGTGTAGAGAGGGGAGAAGGGGTGTTGGAGAGAGAGGAAGCTGTTGGAGTGGCTTTGTTATGTGTGTTTAGTCTGTATACGTCATCAGGATGTTACCTGACTGGGTGCGAGCATGTAAAACATGCTAGCACGTACTACCACACCCACTAAATGTCCGCCGTGGCAGGGATTCGATCCCGGGTCTTGCAGATTCACACGTGAGCGTGCTCACCACTCGACCACCACGGCTCGTGAAGTTTGTCTGGCCTGCCTCACTGGGCCAATCACGACGACTGGGACGTCGTAAGGGTTTTGGAAGTGGACGTGGCTCATGTTCACCTCCCGTAGGTCCACCTTCTACATATACTCTGCTATTTCTTCATGCAGTCTTGAGTCTGGGGGCAGGTGTACCTCACTCTTCAGCTGGGGTGGCTCGGTCGATGATCAAGTTGTGGGCGATGTGTCCTGGTCTGGTCCCACACTCAGAAAATGTATAATATTCAGCAAAGTTGAGAGAAAAATAATAGTCATAGCCTTGTTAACCATTTTAGTGTGATAATGTATGTCAATCTTTATTTGTAGGTGTGGGAGTAAAAAGTGAGTAAAGCCAGACGGAAGGAGTATTCCGGGGTGCAACCAATTAGGAGGTTGCATTTGGGCTTCAAAGCACAATGTGAGTGAGAATGTTAATACCAATAATGTCACATGCTGATTGGTCGGCTATGTCCAAGCAGTGCAAAGCGCCCACCCAACCAGCTGCCGTGCGCCTAACACCTAAACATTGCACGGGCAAATTAGATTAATTATATTTCGTAAACCGGAAGCTCCTCCATGATGAAACTTCACAAGGAAGTGAATTGCTTGGTTATTACTATGGGGATAATAGTACGACAACCAACAGAGCTGCACACTCAGTCACCAAGACCAGTTTGAGGCACAATTCAAGAGAAGAGCTGGTTGGCATATTTCTGGCTGCTATTTTCGGAGGCTGTCAAGGCCAAGTGTGAAGCAGCGATGAGAGGTGAAACCAAGCCTAGCAATGCAGTAAACAAGGCAAAAGCAGCAGTAGCCAAGCAAGTCTGCCTAGATGCAGTATTGGCAGTCGAGCTTGATCATGCAGTAAAGAAGGCGATGGCAGCAACAACCAAGCGAGCCTACCGAGATCCAGTACTAGCAGCTGAGTTTCTTGTGAATACATAGCAGTTATTTATGGTTATTCTACAGTACTGCAAAAGAAGAAAGGTGGTAATACAACGGAATACGCAGAGGAAGAGCTGAGCAGTACAGTGCTTCCCTGAGACAGCTGCATGGTCGGAGTTTAAGAAGAAACCGAGTACTGGACGGGAGTTTATGACATACACAAATTTAAAGACCAGGTGCTCCACACGGAGTGTGGTTCTGGTCTCATATCCTAATGGCAGCTCTCCAGGCAACCCTATTCAGAGCTGCCTTACTTTGTAATTTTTTTTTTTTTAATTCTAGATTAGGCTGTAAGATCTGATCCCACGTCTTTCTTGGTCTGCCCCTCGGTGAAGCTCTCCCCATGTTCATGGACTTGCATCTTTTCACCCAACTTTCATCCATCCTCTCCACATGCCCGAACCATCCAAGCTTACTAGTACGCATCTCATCACATACTCTTGATGCCTAACCGTCTCCTTAACTCTTCACTAGATATCCTATCTTGCAGTTTGGCTCCACACATTCATTTCACCATTCTCATCTTGTTACATTCCATTTTGTTGATATCATCCACTTTTATAGGCCACGTATCTGAAGCATACGCCATTGTGCTTCTAACACATGAAGTGTACACCTTTCCCTTCAAGGGGAGAGGGAGTCTTCACATAGTGAGTAGTGGCAACAGTTCTCTTAACTTTTCCCAGCCGCATCCAATTCTGGCGATAGTGGCGGCCTCGGCCCCACCACCGGCATAGATGGTGTCTCCAAAGTAGCAAAACTTGTCCACCATCTCTAGTGCCTCATTGCCAAAGTTAACACTTTCAAACTGATCATTGATCACAAGCTCACCTTTACATACTATGCATACAAATTTTTCAACTTTGGACTTCTTCCTCAGTAGAGATTCCTTTATTCTAGTGCATGCTTCTTCCCGTGGTGTACCCAGCCGCAGCTGATGCTACACAGTTCGTGCCCACCACTTTTCTGCATACTGCGCATGGGTATACACCCCTTTTTTCTACCTTTCCAAGCCCTAATATACTGTGTAAAACCTTGGTTTTATATATATTAACTCTTAATCCTTTACTTGCCATGCCCTCTCTCCATCTTCTGAACTTGGCCTCGACATCATGTACACTATATGCGATAAGTACTAGGTCATCTGAGTATAGCAGTTCCCAGGGGAGCCTAACTAAAAAATCTCCAGATAGTGCCTCCAGAACCATAACAAAGAGAAAGGGGCTTAACACAAGAGCCCTGGTGGACTCCAACTCGCACTGTGAACTCCTCACTCAGTACACCTGTCACCCTCACTGCCGATCGTGAGTCCTCGTACATTTTCATTATCACACGCAGCAACCACTCTTCTATGCCAAGTTTTCTCGTAGCCCACTGTACAACATCTTTGGGCACCTTATCAAAGTTTATAGAATATATGGTCATTGGTGAAAGGCATTCTTATGGGTACTTGAACCTAGCCTTGTAGTTATTTAGATTCTTTAGTCATGTAAGAGTTGTAGTGTAGTAGTTACCATATACTCAATTAGTTATAAGTGATAGAATAAGTAGGTTTAGAGTGTTTATGAGAAAGTAGTACTTCTGTACATCAGATATTATAAATTATTAAGTACTGTAATTAGATTGTTGGGGTTTAACCATAAATATTATGAAGCAATCTGTAGTAGTGTATTGGGTCACAAGATTTGTCTGTAACAGGCATTTTTACGGGTAATCATACCTAGCCGTGCATTTATTGAAACATGTTGTTATAAGGAGGTCATGCATTCAGTTAGAAGTAAGATGTATATAAATTAAGCACTTTGGTAATGAATATTGCCATTAAATAGAATTAATTAGGCCTACTGTCATACAGGGTGATGATGTAAGGTATTATTGCATATAAACTAGATTTAGAGTATTAGGGTTACTATATATTGCATTGTGATGATTAGTGTGAATAGCTTTCTAGGATTTCATGATATATGTGTATGAAGGAAACTGATGGTAAATTAATGGTTGTGTTCATAGGTCTGACGAGCGGTTAGTCGAGTTGGACGGCATTCTGACTCTGTACAAAGGCATTTTAATAGTCTACTGATAGGCAGCCTCTAACGGGAGTAAGATTCAAAGTAAAGCACTGCGCTACCCATAGTGATCATTCATACTTTGTATAGCCTACCCTTATCATTTTTGTAGTGAGGTTGTCCAAGCCGAGAACCATGCAAGACTAAACGTACTATATTAAATTTGTATTAAGGAATTGTTAATTTGTACAGGAACGGATTTTGTGTTCTGTTTACAATTGGCTGTAATTAATCCACTTAAATGTATGTTTAATACTACAGTAGGTGTATTCAGTTTAATCAAAGGATAAATTTATATAGTTTTTACCCATTTGATTCTTAGTGATCACTTTCTAAGCATAATAAAGTCTTGTAATGCTACTCTGAATAAGATTAAATTACATCCTCATATTAAATGATGAAGAATCGTGTTCTTTTAATGCTACAACTAGATGATTTTATACAGCTTAGGGAAGACCTCTAGTAGTTAAAGATTATCTGCATTGTCCCTCTAACTCTGACTGCTCCCTCTTAAACTGAAGAAAAACAAAACACCTGGAGGTAGCTATAGTGAGGCAAACACTGGACTCGTCTAATGGAAACTGTTTTATCATAATTTTCTTCCGCAGGCATTAAGACAGTCGGGGCTGCTCGATATCACTATGAAGACCGCTGAGCTCCTGCGTAAGAACCACGAGCTCCAACGAGAAATTGAAAGCCTACAGCATGAAACCAAACAGTTTGTTCTGTCCGTGCTCTCCAACCCTGAGAACAGACACATTCTTGATAATATCAAATCAGGAGCCCAGTTATATGAGGTCAGTCGAGATATGGTGAAATTTTGTATGGCTTAGTTTGAAGGTTCATATTTTTGCTATTTTGCAGTTTGTATAATTATATGATTGTAACTTTTTAATTTACATTGTCACTGTGCAGCCTCTATCATTAAGTGTGACTTGGCATATCTCTATATCTATTGACATATGCTTTAGTCTTCGAGGGGGTGGCCACGATAATCTTCAAGTGGCTTTGTGTTGTCAGAAGGCAGCCCTCTCGCAAGTAGATTTACCAACTTATAGGATAGACCATTCATATTTGCTTTCATCAACAGAGATTCCGTATGACTGAGCTTCCTATTCGTTTGTTTTTATTTTTATTTTGTTTTTTAATTTGTTTATTTTATACATATATATTTTATTATCTTTTTATAATTACAGTATTATTTTTGTTTACCTTTTAGTTTTGTACAGAGAATTTTAGTGGTGGGAGACTTGTGCATCTACTAACTTCTTGCTAGGGAAACTGGGAAGTGTTATTTATATTTCCGAGTTTCTTTCTCTCAGGTGGTCTGCATTGATAGGGTTAATGTGCTGCACCTGACCTTAGATAGGAACATAATTATGTGCCCTTAAACCATCTTGATGCATGTATGTATGTATGTATATACAGTACTCAAGCACATACGGTACCCCATAGCTGGGGGTGGTCGACTTGAGACAGAGCTCAAACAGAAGCAAAAAATTTAAAAGATAATAATAATAATTCACACACATCTAGGTCATCCAGGAGAAGACTCAGAGACCAAGGACCATTTGAGGTCCCAGCATAAAACTCCCAGGTTCCAGACCTCCCGGAGAGCTTCCGGTCTCAGTAGGCAGACACGCAGTGAAGCACACCACAGTGCCCACCCACATCGCTTCCAGACATGGCTCTTCATATATACACCGGCTCCTAGGGCCGGGCACCTGACGGACTATTATCTTATACAACTGGCGCCCGACCCCTTCTCCCTAAGACCGCGTTATCACTCATCTATTCTCAATCATTCTCCATTCATTGCTATTCATCACCCATCTCTTGCCTGTTCTTCAGTCTTCTCTCTAACTTCCATCGCTTGTTTCACACCATTTCTTCTCTCCTCCAAGGTCTTCCTCTCAATCTATTTCCCCTTGTTTCTGACTCATAATTCCCTTTGTAAGGCTTTCATCTCCCATTCGTTCAACATGTCCATACCAGCATAGCACCCTTCTTTCCACTCTGGCCGATAGGGGTTTCTGTCGTCCCACTCTCCTACGTACCTCTTCATTTCTCAATTTGTCACTACGTGTCACTCCACACACTCCTCAAGCAGCTCATCTCTATCACATCCAAAAAAAAATCTCTTATATACCCAGACCCCATGTCTCGGTCCCATAGATCACTGTTGGCACAACTATCCTTTGGTACATTGCACTTTTATCTTTCATTCCGAGATTTCTCACCTTCCACATACTGTACTTCCTATTGCTCCGAAAACTTTCCTTCACTCTCTGTCTTGACTCCATTCCCACACCTGCGTCCTGCGTCCTAGCGTATCACTCCTAGATTTTCAAAACACTCCACTTGTTCCAGCATTACCCCATCCAGCCGTACATTTAGATTCACCCTACGAGCATCTCTTATTACACACCATCACTTTACTTTTATTGATATTCACTCTCAGCTTCGTCCTACCATATACCACACCAAACTCTTTTACTACTCCCTGCAGCTTCTCAGAATCCGCCACCAATGCTCTGTCATCAGCAAACAGCAACTGATTCAACTTCCAATCACCACCATTCTTTCCTACATAAACCCAATCCTCTACCCATAGATCTAATTTTTTTACCTCCCTCGCCACATCATCCATATATACATTACACAACCCTGTCGCAAACCTACATTTACCTCAAAACTCACTCAACTCATTCCCTACTCTAACACAAGCTCTGTTCTCTTCATAGAAACATTTGACTACTCTTAACAAATTTCCTCGATTTTTTAAAATCCTTATCACCTTCCAAGTTGCTTCTCTATCCACACGATCATACGCTTTCTCGAAATCCATGGAAGCCCAGAATACCTCCTTGCTTTTCTATTCATACTTCTCGCATAGCTGTCTTACTGCAAAAATTTGATCCACACACCCTCTTTCCCTCCTAAAACCACACTGTTCTTCTCCTATTGCACCTTCTGTACCCTTTGTTACTCTATCAACACCCTGCCATACAGCTTTCCAACAACTGATAGTAGACTAATACCTCTATAACTTGAACACTCCTGCCGGTCTCCCTTCCCTTTTTACAAAGGCACTATACATGCACTCCTCTAGTCTAATGTTACCAGCGACACAACAAAGCACACATTGAATATTCTCACCTACCAATCTATTACCATATCTCTACCCTTCTTAATACATTCCACAGCAATACCATCCATACCTTCTGCTTTACCCGCTCTCATTTGTCTCGCTGCTTCTCTCGCCTCATTCTTCTCAATCCTTTCATTCATTCCATCCTGCCTGGGTAGCCTATCTCCATCAGCCACTGCTTCAATCACTGCCTCTCTTCTGTCTCTTACATTTAGCAAAGATTAAAAATACTCAACATATCTTTTCCTCACTTGCACACCTTCCACTAATAGCTCTCCATTTGCATCTTTCACGGACTTCACTCTTTTGTTCTCCTTTCTTTACTCTTTTTGCCTCCTTCCAGAACATCTTCTTACATTCCTCAAAATTCTCACTCAATCTTTGACCCCACCTTTCATTTGCACTTTTCTCGCTTATCTAATCTTTCGTTTCACTTACCTCCTTTTCTCCTTGTACCTCTCCCCTACCTCAACACGTACATCCTGTAAAATCCTCTCAAACTACAGTACTGTCTCTTCTCTTCAACTGTCTTTCTCACTGTATCATTCCACCACTCGCTTCCCTTCCTGATACCTCTGCCACCTACTCTCCTTTTACCACATACTTCATTCTGCGCTTGCTTTCACTCCTTCCTTAAACTGTTGCCATTCATCCTCTTTTTATCTCTCACTTCCATCCATTTCTCATTTAGCCTCTCCTTTTACTTTTCTCTAACTCACTAACTTTTATTACCTCAATCCATTCTCACCCTCATCTCCTGCACCCCAATCCCCACCCCCACCACCACCTCACCCATCCCAACCCTACCCACCCTCACCCCCTTCCTCACCCCCCCCCCCTCCTCGTGCAGCAGCACCCAACATACATCGTGCACATAACATTAACATTCTCCAATTAAACATAGATGGCATCAACACAAAGAAACACGAACTCTCACACTTCATCAAACAACACAACATACACATTGCCATCTTACAAGAAACAAAACTCCGCACAACACAAAAAACACCTACATTTCATGATTTCACCACCATTAGACAAGACCGGGCCGTCAGCGGCAGCGGTGGACTCATCACCCTGGTACATAAAGAAATATCATACAAAGTCACCAGTGTACATACCAAATCCCTCCTCCCCCCAAACGATAACACAACAGAAATACAATCAATTAAAATACGCACTGGCAACAACTCTAACATAACCATCATACACACATACATCCCTCCCCAAACATCCCCTACAATACCAAATTAATACAGACCACAATTACGACAGATCACAAACACCCCAGACATCATCCTGGGTGGTGACTTCAACGCAAAGACGTCGGCCTGGTTTGTCGACAACCCCGACACAGACAGAGGGCTGGTACTTCAACACCAAACAGATAACCTTATCATCCTTAACGACATCCATCAACATACCCATATTCCCCACCAAGCCCTCTATAGCCCATCGTCTCCAGACATCACCTTTTGCTCCCCAGAACTCGCCCCCACAACATCCTGGAGGGTGGTTAGAACCTTAGGCTCTGACCACCTTCCGATCATTATCACCACCAAAACCAGACTCACCCCAGCTAGCCACAAACACACTTACACCAATTATAAAAGAGCTAACTGGGAAGCAGACATAAATGAGACAGAACAACACATCACAACTCTAAACAGCGTACCCATCACTAACATCAACAATGCTGTACACATACTCAATAAAACTATCCAAACGCTGACAAGAAACACATTCCAAGAGGCAACAGAAAAAGACACAACCCCAACTTCACACCAGAAATTCAAAACCTCATCAGACAACGTAACACACTGAAACACTCCCCAGCACCCCACACACAAGACATCACCCAACAAATCCAAGCACTAAACACCCAGACTAACAACAAAATACAAGAACAACAAAAACTAAATTGGAATAACTTCCTACAATAGAGAAATTTGAGTGCGTAGTGTGCAAAGGCGAGCTTGTGTTAAGTGATGATCCTGTGGCTGTGAATTTTGGAAATGAGTCTTTGGAGCTGGTGAACAAGTTTTGTTACCTAGGAGATACCATCTCTGCCGGTGGTGGGGCCGAGGCTGCCACTGTTGCTAGAATTAGGTGTGGCTGGGGGAAGTTCAGAGAATTGATGCCAATCCTGACCATGAAAAGAATGCCTCTCCCCCTGAAGGGAAAGGTGTATGCCTCATGTGTTAGAAGTGCAATGACGTATGCCTCAGAAACATGGGCCGTTAAAGTAGAGGATGTCAACAGAATGGAGCGTAATGAGATGAGAATGGTGAGATGGATGTGTGGGGCCAGGCTACAGGATAGAATAACAAATGTTGAGCTGAGGAGACGTTTAGGTATAAAGAGTATTAGCGAGGTGATGCGTACAAGTAGACTGGGATGGTATGGACATGTGGAGAGAATGGATGAACAAAATTGGGTGACAAAATGCAGGTCTGTGATTGTGGAGGGAGCTGCACCAAGGGGTGGACCGAGGAAGACCTGGGATCGGACTATACGCGCCGATCTCAAATCCAAGAACTTGACAAGTGAAGCAGCCCTTAACAGGGTTGCCTGGAACGCCGCCATTAGGACAAGAGACTGAAACTGCACTTATGTGTGGAACACTCAGTCTTAAAATGTTATGTATATGTATGTATGTATAAACACTTGATCACAAAACAAACCCCAAAAAACTCTACAAAACACTAAACAGCATCACACTTTCCAACAGCAACACAACACAATCACATGCTGCAATCACAACAACAGACTCTACTCCTTCCTGTAAACAACAAGCAAACACTCTCATCAATCACTTCTCACGTGTCAGCCACCTAAAACCCCACAAAGACGACTGACGTGTCATCCGACGTAAGAGACAATTCCCCACAGACCCTGACTATACACCCTTCACCAATCACCAGACAAAGCACATCATCAACAATCTCAAGCACTCACCCGCCTGTGGCCTAGACAACATAAGCAACATACACCTCAGACACCTGGGACCACAAGGCATACAAGCACTCACTAACATATCAAACTACAGTTATTCACACAACACAATACCAGACATCTGGAAGCATGGTATCATCATTACATTCCCCAAACCCAACAAAGTTCCCATGCTACCCTCCTCACACCGCCCCATCACACTCCTTTGCACCCCCTCCAAAGTCATGGAACGCCTTGTACTACAACTAATTACACCCTAGCTCAAACACAACATGGCTTCAGGCCACTGCACTCCATAAACACTCTTCTCACAGACCTTACACAAAGAGCTTTTGATGGCATCAACTCAGCTAGACCACCACACAGATCACTACTAGTCGCACTCGACATTAGTAAAGCCTTCGATGCCATCCCCCGCCACAACCTAACAAACAAAATCTACAACACAAACATGCACAACAACACAAAAAAGTGGCTGGCCAACTTCCTAGCAGGCAGATGTGCACACGTATCTTTTGCCGGTCAGTCATCTAGCATCAGAAACTTTCCAAACGGAGTCCCACAAGGATCCGTCCTATCGCCCGCACTCTTCAATCTGTACATGCACGACATAACTATACCCAATACACCCCAAATAAACTTAGCCTCCTATGCAGACGACTTAACACTCACATGCACACACCACGACCCAAAAACAGCAACATATCTCCTTCAACCCTATCTCAACACACTACATGGCTGGTGCACTACAAACAGACTTAATCTAGCCCCAGCCAAATCCACCGCAACCCTGCTCACAAGCTGGACAAGACAACACGAATACATCCCTCAACTCACTATAAACAACACACCCCTAACACATACACACTCACCCAAAATCCTAGGAGTAACATATGATACTCATATGACATTCAAACAGCACACCACAAACACGAAAAAGAAACTGACGCCCAGACTAAACGCCCTCAGGTCACTTGTTCACACAACATTTGGACACAACAAAGAAACCACCACCACAGTTTGTAAACAATACATAAGATCAGTGATGGAATATGCAAGCCCAGCCTGGGCTTCTAACCTAGCTGAAACACATCTTAAGGCCTTACAGACTATTCAAAACAAAGCCCTAAAAATCATTACAGGCTGCACAGCTACTACACTCACAGATCACCTACAGTACATCAAGAAACCAAAATCCTCTAAGTCAAAGACCATCTGGACATGAGAGGCACTCAATTCCTGGCAGCAGCCTCCACGAACCAAAACCACCCACTACACTACATGGCGACACACCCACAGACACCAAGAAATATCAAAACAACACCCAGCACACGGTATCACACACAAATACTGTCCTCTCTCCCTCCCTCCCTGCCCACCCCAAACCAACTTCCAGAAGCACATCCATACTCATATCTCTCGCCGATCCATCCACTCACTCATAGACAACACGCAGCTGCAAGCACGACCGCCTGAAATCCATCCTTCCGAATCCTCCCTTCCTCGCGAGGACAGAGTCCACCTGGCCAGGCTGAGATGCGGACACCATCCAGCTCTTCTGAGCTATCAGAAGAGACTGGATGACTCCGTCGTCGACACCTGCCCGGGATGTAACACAGCACCCCATACCATCAAACACATCATAGAAGACTGCATTTCACACAACCACTTACGCCAACAACACAATTTACACTCAATGAGAGCTCTGTGGGAAAGCCTGATTGTGGCCATGGCCTTCCTCAGGGACTCGGGGTTGTTCGGCCAGGCAGCTTAGGGAACAACAACAACAACAACCTCTCTTAATTCTCGCATTCTCCTGTAACTCCTCACTCTCAGCTTTACCTCCACAAGATAATTATTCAGCCTCACCTCTCAGCACACTCACATCTAGCAGTCTAAACATTCTTTCCCTTGTCACCAACACATAATTCATTAATGCCTTATCCACAATCTCTTTCCTCACAAGTCTATGCCATGTGTACTTGTGTATACGTCTCTTTTTGAAGAACGTATTACTTACACTCATTCTACACTCTCCACATATATCAATCATTCTTTCTCCACTCTCGTTTACACCATCCACACCAAAACTACAAAACTACCTATCACTCCCTCGACAGATTCATTGCCTACCCTAGCATTCAAGTCCCCTAAAACTACCGCATTTTAATTTTCCTCAAACCCTTGTAGACAATCCCTTCTATCTTCCCAAAAACCCACCACCTCCTGTATCGTCCTTTCACTTCCTGGCCCATTTGCTCTCCCAAATACAGTACCCACCTTTCACCCTTGAACCACATGTGCACCCGCATTAGCCTTGATGACACCTCTCTCCACTCTTTTATCTTGACGCAATGCTGGAAAATGTAGCTACCAAGTGGCCTGATATAGTTTCCAACAAAGTTGCATTCACTAAGCAAAACATTAACCTCCTCAGAATGTGGATGATAGGCATTACCACCTAACATCATATGCACAGTTTAAAAGAAAATAGTGATTTCCAAGAAAGCTCAAACTCATGTTATCCAGCATTTCCAAAGAGTGGAAGGGAATTCTACTGACCTTTTTATAACGCAATTAATTAACTGATTTACTCTGACTGTACTATACATATATACATACATACAATAGTTTAATGTTATTTTCCATTCCATACATTGTAATGGCCCAGACGTGGTTGCCTATCCGCAGTCGGAATATAATACAATAAAGTCCCGTCACAGCACCGCCCCATCATGTCATCATTTTGGCCGATGCTGGCATAGTGCTAACCGTGCCATAACAAGACTCAACTAAGTCCAACTGCAGCACCTGCAGTATCTGCAAACCACACCAGCCTCAACAGTGCTACAACAAGACAATACCATACCAAGAATCTACTTTACATTAGGCAATTTGGGTCTTAGAACAAAATCTTGCCACAACACTGCCCCACCATGTAACCACTGTGGCCGACTCTGGTATGGCACCAAATAGTGCCCAGGTAAGACTCTAGTAGTCCCCTGTGGCACATATTCACGCTCTACCTGCCTCGGCAGTGCAATACCAAGACAATGCCAATAGCAAGGCTTTATTCAGGGGCAGATTAAGGGTGCATGGGGCCCCTGGCTAGAATTCAGGTGGGGGCCCTTTCATCAAGCAGGTGGCGAGCGAAGCGAGCCTATACAGCACTATTTTTAAATAGGGCACCCGGCACTTTTAGAGGCATTTTGAGGCCTATGGAGAGACATACTAGAGAATTTTAAGTTATATTGAGTGCAATGGAAATGGTGAAAAATAGAAACAACCAGCTTGGTTAGGAAAAGAAAATTTATCTTGTTTTGAAGATCAATAAGGACTTGGGGAACAAAAATGCAACTGTGAGTCTTGGATCTAACTTTCCCTCTTCTTGACTTATCACTTATGCTTGAAGCTCTGTGCTGAGGTATCCTCCTTCCACAAAATGTTTGTAACAGTTACAATTTGATTTAAACAGTTGTTTGAATCTGGGAAGGGGATTAGTTATAGGCCATCTAAGTTACTATCAGTAGTCGCCAGCCTCAAACATTTTATGTTCAGCATTGATAAAGGGGTCATAAAACTTATACAACACGATAAAATCAATGAAAGTTCAGTCAACTAGATAAATTC
Organism: Paralithodes platypus; assembly: GCA_032716605.1. NCBI lineage: Eukaryota > Metazoa > Arthropoda > Malacostraca > Decapoda > Lithodidae > Paralithodes > Paralithodes platypus. Next base: position 17,507,297 of record CM064575.1, read on the forward strand.
GCAGAAAAAAAATCCATTGTTCAAGCTTATTAGACTCTCTCCAAGGCCGGTCACTCAGGTTTAGTGACAGACTACGTAACAGACATGGCTGAGTGACTCAGCCATGTCTGTCACGCAGGCGCATCCACGAACACGCTTCCACTGCGACGCCCGCCAGTTTGGCTGGCCCGTTCTCACTCCTTACATTATAAAAGAAGCAATACAAATATTAACTAGAGAAACTTACCTCTAATTTTTGGCTGTCCAGGCCCGTCTTGGCGTCCTTTACCCTCGAGTGTCGGAGTGTCAACAATGACTTGAGCATTCGAGTAGGAATATAAAATTATGCTTTGTACTATTCTGATTCTCTCTTCTAGGTCTCATATAGAAAATTATAGTAATTACTATCTATTAAACATACATATAACTATATAATCAAATGAGAAATTATTCAGAATATCTGTATGAGATGCAACATTCAATACTGGTATAGGCTACTGCATAAAATAACGGAGAGTTACGAGTTACAAAAGAAATCCAGGGCCTGAAGGTAAATATAGTGGTAACTATATTATTTAGGCACTGGCCCATTAAGTTACATATACAGTAGGCCTACTATTATTAGTGTATTACTGTATATAATGAAAACCTTAGTGTTAGTGTAGCCATGGCCCGTGGAGGAATAGTACCTGAGGGATGATTTCTCATGGGGGGGTTGGGAAGGCCGGAGGGCCCCCAATCATGCATCCCTCTTAGGTGACATTTTTTTCTGTTAATCAACTTTGGGAATTGGGGGCCCCTGGTTGCAGCCCAGTCAGCCCCCGCCCTTAATCCGCCACCGACTTTATTGTCTAGTTGTTGTTGTTGTTGTTGTTGTCGTTCCCTAGGCTGCCTGACCGAACAGCCCCGAGTCCCTCAGGAAGGCCATGGCCACGATCGGGCTTTCCCACTGGGCTCTCAAGGAGTGTAGATTATGTTGTTGGCATAAGTGATTGTGTAGAATGCAGTCTTCTATGATATATTTAATAGTATGGGGCACTGTGTTGCATCCTAGGCAGGTGTCGACAACGGAGATATCCAGTCTCTTCTGATAGCTCAGAAGAGCCTGGCCAGGTGGACTCTGTCCTCGCGAGGAAGGGAGGATTCAGAAGGATGGATTTTGGGAGGTTGTGCCTGCAGCTGAGTGTCGTCTATGAGTGATTGGATGGAACAGCGTGAGATATGAGTATGAATGTGCTTCTGGAAGCTGGTTTGTTGGAATGTTTGGGGAATGTAATGATGACATCATGCTTCCAGTTGTCTGGTATTGTGTTGTGTGAATACAGTAACTGTAGTTTGATATGTTGGCGAGTGATTGTATGCCTTGTGGTCCTAGGTGTCTCAGGCGTATGTTGCTGGACCACAGGTGGGTGAGTGCTTGAGATTGTTGATGATGTGCTTTGTCTGGTTGTTGGTGAAAGATGCATAGTCAGTGTCTGTGGGGAATTGTCTCGTACGTCGGATGACACCTCGGTCGTCTTGATGGGGGTTTAGGTGGCTGACATGAGAGAAGTGATTAATGAGTGTATTTGCTTTTTGTTTGTATGAAGGAATAGAGTCTGTTGTTGTGATTGCAGCATGTGATATTGTTGTGTTGCTGTTGGAATGTGTGATGTTGTTTAGTGATTTGTAGATTTTTGGGGGGTCTGTTTTGTAATCAAATGTTTGGAGGTAGTTATTCCAATTTAGTGTTTGTTGTTGCAGTATTTTGTTGTTAATCTATGTGTTGAGTGCTTGGATTTATGTGCGATGTCCTGTGTGTGGGGTGCTGGGGAGTGTTTCAGTGTGTCGCGTTGTCTGATGAGGTTTTGAGTTTCTGGTGTGAAGTATTGTACAGTATAGTAATGGCTGTTGGTACACAAGTCTAACACCATCCCCCCTATTTGTCGCCTTGTACGACACGCAGTAGGATGCGTGGAACATGTTTTCTCTTCCTCCACCCTAATTTAATATAATTTATCGTGAATATGACGGTCCTTTGGATCTTGGGGATCTTTTAGTAATTACCGTATGTAATGCAAGCTCTAAGGAATCTGCTGATGTGGAGAACTAATGCTTGTGTCAGTAGAAAACACCAGTTTATTATTATTTGTATTACTATTATTATTGTTGTTGTTATTATTACTATTTGCATTATTATGATTATTATTATTGTTATTTGTTTGCAGGTTGTGGTACCAGGGTCACAGGGTATCATGTCTGTATCAACCCAAAGGCCAGACACCACTCCCCTCCCTTCCTCCACTACCACCACCACCACCCCTCTAAGCCAGCCATCATCCTCCCCTCCCTCATCCTCTCCTTCCCTCTCACCCTCATCATCACCCTCACCTTCCTCATCGACGGATGATGATGACCCCTCTTCTCTGTCGGATGATGATGACCCCTCTTCTCTGTCGGATGATAATGACACCTCAGAAGAAGAGAATCTAGCACCTCCCAAGTCATTCATCATCTCCTCCGTCACCACAAAGACTAAGCAATAGTTCAGTGTTTCCTTGTAATACAGCCAAAGTGAATGATGTTGGTGCCAGAACTATACAGGTACATTGTGTTGTACTCTCCAAAAAAAATGTTGTGACAATCTATGCAGTACAGTGAGTGTTACAGCATTGTGCAAAAATTTAGGAACCAGTGTTGTTGTCTTCATAAGTGACCAAATAGTCAACAGTGTTGCACATGTAAGGTATTATAAATACAAAAATGGCTATTGAACAAGCACATAAATACTATTCTGTATGATGTGAACTTAACCCCTTCATTACCGTGCCGTCCTTTTAACTTTATTCTGGCTACTATTAGACGCTTTTATTCAGTTTAAAAAGGGCCTTCAGCAATTAACAGGCTTCTAACTATCTCACTTAACCATTTTTACTTCCACAGATCCTTCTTAAACTGCACAAAATTATCTAAATATAGCTAGAATAAACTTTAAAGACGTTGCCGGTACAGAAAGGGTTAATTTAACATGTGAAGGCTTTATCTGCGTTCAGTATCAGCGGCTGTTTAGCTTTTCTTCCCTGAATAGTTTTGACCAGGAAAAATGATGTGTGGGAGTTTATTGCTGTCAGTTGATGTGATATTTATATTTTTTTACCTACGAAGTTATTTAATGGATACAAGGAATTCAGAGCAAGATAGACCCTCCAGCCAATAACTCAAAATACAATTCAGGAGCACACACTACTTTGCATTCACTAGGGTAGAATTGCCAGTTTGTATGCAACAGTTTAATTAACACAAGATTTCATACACACACACTTTAAGTTTGGTTGATCCACAAGAAGTAAAATTTCAGTCTCATGTCTTAATTAGTTATATAAATACCCACACAAACTATGAGTAGAGTTAGACTAGTAAATTAAGAGTCAAAAGGTACCTCTGTATATCAGGACCGCGAATCGCGTGTTTTGGAAGTTTTGTTTAAAGTGGACAACCACGCCAATCGCGTTCCTAAGCTTTTGGAAATTTGGAACACAAACACATAAAACTCAATCCACGTGAAAATGGGGCTATGATAAGTTTTGCTAGTGGTGGAGCAAATGGAAACCTTGGTAACACTGCATCAAATCCACCTTCGTCCCACAGAAGCACAGTCGAGAGCTTTGGTACTCTGTATGTCTCGGTCAGTCAGCAGTGGCGTAGCTAGGGTCTTCAGCACCTGGGTACAAAGTCAATTTCGGTGCCCCCTCTCTCATCACGATTATGACGTGCGTGAGTTGGGAGCGGCGAAGACGTTTACAAGCCCTATGGGGGATCAATATCTTTTTAAATCCTCATTGCTTCTATCTGGTGAACTTGAAAGACCTTGAGCAAATGTAAGCTTTTGGATGACATTAGTAACCACAAGTGTCTCATATCAAACCATTTATCACATGATTCAAATGTATCTGTGAACGCATCTATTTGAAGGGAAAAATGAAGATTGACTAGTGTAGGAATGTGTAAGTAATTAGAAGGGTAGTGACTAGTGAGTGAAGATATGGTGATGTTGGGAAGTGTGAACATTAACCAAGAAATGCGATTGGCCTCACAGAAGGCTCTCCTGGTGGACTACGATAGGCCTCACGAAAGCACAATTTTCAATGTTGTTAAAAAGCACAGCAAAGGCGGAATACGTATGAAAATTGTGTGACATGTAGAACTAAGTGGCAACTCTCAATACCAAACATCGCAACACACTCGTACCTCAAACACACACTACACCATCACTCCTCCCTCATCATCGTGGAGGCAGTAGCAGTGCTGTGGGAGCATCCCTCAACCCCAAATATATCCTGTATCCTATGTAGATATACAAGAGAGGAGGAAGTACACACACCGACCGAACAACACTATCACAAAGCACTTCACATGCAGGGGAGGAAGGGGAGAGGAAGCACACATGTTTATCTCCCTCCTGCCTCCCACTCTCTATTCCGACTTGATTATTTGACTGTATTCTTTACAAAACCGTTCTGTACACCTATTTTCTGGGTCCTAATTTGTCACATGTGCCTTATGCTTCAAACTTATGCACATGTGGCCCAATAATTTAATTTCATTATTTGGGAGATATAAGGAATATTGCAAACATCTTCCACCTTCCTCCACCCCCTCCACAACTTTGATCAATTGTCTACACACGCCAACTACTTCAAGTTCTGACCACAACCATATCATATTTTGTGAAGATAATTTTCATGTTGGGATGCGGGAATGCATTTCCAACACAATATTTATTTTGTTAATTTTGCAATAGTCTAATTTTTGGCACAATTTTTGCACCAGGGATGGGTCCATTCAAACCTGTTATCATATTCCTTGGGTTAAGACAGATTGTAGGGATATATGAACATAAGAGAGGAACAAAATTAGTCAGAAATGGAAGGAAGTTTGTACAAACATATATGCAAGAACACAAAGATAAGTAGAAAACATTAATTCTATCTCTCTCTCTCTCTCTCTCTCTCTCTCTCTCTCTCTCTCTCTCTCTCTCTCTCTCTCTCTCTCTCTCTCTCTCTCTCTCTCTCTCTCTCTCTCTCTCTCTCTCTCTCTCTCTCTCTCTCTCTCTCTCTCTCTCTCTCTCCTCTCTCTCTCTCTCTCTTCCTCTCTCTCTCTCTCTCTCTCTCTCCCCCTCCCCCCAGTTCCTATGTGGTGGTGAATTTCAGTCCCTGTGTGTGAAATTGATAACCTACACTTTATTGCAAAATAAAGTGTTTCCTAATTTAAGCTCAAGTCTTGTGTAAACTTTCTTTGCTATCAAGAGATTATATTGTAAGCTTTGAATGGTTAGTGCATCATTTTCACCATCATAAACTTTCAAATTATCAAAAACTCTCTCAAAGCATCACACCACTAACACACACTAGAGTTTTTATCTTCAATTTTATTATAGTAAAAAAAAAATCCAGCAAGATTTCTGGGATCGTTTGCACTGGTATTGGAAACTAGAACGAAGTTAAATTTATTTATGTGACAAAATTATCAATAATGGTTACCGTAACTCGTAAGCAGTTAGACGTGTTTGTGATAAAAGTTGAAGGAGAAAGCTCTCATGTAATACCGACTTAACTATTATCGTTTATTAACCTTGTTAGTCAGATGATGCCTGTTTTTTGTTTTGTTCTACCTTCCTTAATTTTTTATTTAACTTAGTCAGGATCTGTCGGTTTTAGAGGGTTAATTGAAATATTCTTCAATCTTTTTAGTCCTAGATTGTCTTGACTTGATGACTATAGGATTTATAATTGGTCTTTGAAAACTACCTGGTATATTATGATCTAGATTGGTGTATTTGTGGTCTCATGTTAATTCATAGTAAGATCCTGTGTAGCGGGGAGAACTGTTTTTCAGATGCCTATGTACTAAGAAACTTTGAACAATATATTTAACCTAACCTAACCTAATCTAATCTAGTACAGTATATTAATCAGTGGATTATTTATGAATGTAAAATGTAAAAACATATTGTAACATTACCAAATTATTGAGATGTAAGTACAGGTCTCCCCGCTACACAGAATTATACCTAATTAATTTACTGTACATATATGCAAAGAAAGATACATGTAAAATAATATGTTTAGTAATTTACTCTTACAAAAATTCCATATTTTCTTAGAACCAGACCTTTTGTGCAAATAAGTAGGCCTATTTATGTTACTGAGTAGGTTAGGAATTGTCCTTGGAATTTTAGGCTTACTTTTTTTTCTTTTTTTCTTTTTCTCTTTTTAACTATGTGATAGTACTGTACTGTGCTCCGACCGATTATTTGAACTGGTTACTATCGGTTTGTCCAGGCTCAGACAGTGTCCGGTATGCCCCTTAAAATTGGCCAACTAATTATCTCTAAACTAATGTATGTATGTATATACTCAGGCACATACCCCATGGCTTGGGGTGGCCAACTCGAGACAGAGAGCGAACAGAAATAACATTTATAGTTCCAATTCTTAAGGTCCGGGACCACTTTCGTGTTCCCTCGCCCCTTTCTCTGTCTCGTCTAGTAGGCAAATTTAACAAGGGGAGGAGGATTCCTAGCTTCCCGCCCCCATAAAACTAATAAACTCTAAACTAATAAATACATAAATTGATAAAAGTACCAAGTCTTCGTGGCGCAATGCATAAGCCATAAGGTGTTGATTTTCGGTGTGAGCGTCCTGGGTTCGAATCCACGGACTGCCACATGTGTGTGTTAAATTTCATTAATCGATTTTAGGAGTAGAGTTGGTTGTTGGATAGAACATAATAAATGACACTATCTATGCACTTGTCACGATCATTTGAATGTTAACATAGTTGTTGTTGTTGTTGTTCCCCAGGCTGCCTGGCTGAACAGCCCCAAGGTCCCGAGCAAGGCCAAGGCCATAAACGAGCACCCCCACAAAACCCTCTCTGCTTACCACTAACAAAGCCCGGGTGACCGAAGCCACTCTAAGGCAGGGAGCTGAGGAGGGCGCGGAAACGCCCGGGAAACCAAAGCCCCCCCCCCCAAGCAATTATGAAGGGAAAGTTGAGGGGCAAGGGAAAAATGTGATGCTTTGGCTCCCAATCTGCCAATTTTTAGGTTGGCAGTAGGGAGGTCAATCCACGGAAAAGACACCGTCACTTGAGATCTAGAAGATATGTAAGTAAAAGGAACAGTCAGAGTAAGCTATGGGTATGGCAGAGATTGCTCAGCTCTCACTCTGATAGACCAGCCCATCACCACATGACTAGAACCCAATCCTCTCAGCATCAGCTAGGAAAGGTCCTAGAAAGCCGCCTTTGGCGGGGGGATAGCTCCCCTATTTCAACTCCTTTCGGAGCTGGGCACCCGCCTTGTTAACATAGTAATACACCAATGGTAAATAATTAAAACGCAGTGGTACCATAAATAAGCAATGACCAGGTATGAAAGACACATTTGTTAACACTATACATGGCTCTGTGTCGAGTTGGCCACCCTCAGCTATGGGGTATGTGCCCGAGTATATATTATTATTATTATTATAATTTTGTTTTCCTATATTCCATCTACTCCCTCTCGGGCATAAGCTGAGAACCTGTACATTCAACGGTGAAGCCCATGAGGTCTCGTTCCAGTCTAGGGAGTGAGACATGTGAAGCACATAGATATGCAACCAGCCCCCACTATCTTGCCTTCGCAAGATGCACTGGGCCCGGATGCCCACCCACGGCTCGAAGCAGCCCCATCTCTGGAGCTGTCTCGCCCCCTGGACTCGGACCCTTACTCTCAGAATGCCACCTATTGAGCAATAAACTCACTAGGCGTTGCTCCCCTATAGCATATTTTTGAATATGGGAATATTCATACAGTGCTATTTAATCAGGGAACAATCAGGGTATTTTTTTGGCATTTCGGTGGGCTTTGTGGTAATGCACTGATACTAGGTACAGCACAAATTCCATTCCAATAATATCTTCCCATTGATACATCAGGATTCGAACCCAGGACCATTGGATTACCAGTTCAGTGGCATAACAACTCCACCACACCTTCGTCATACATACATTCTTAAATTCTTAAAGCGCTAGAAGAAAAGAAAAACGTGGATGTCATTTACACCGATTTTGCTAAGGCATTTGATAAATGTGACCATGGTATAATAGCCCACAAACTGAAAGCAAAAGGTATAACTGGGAAAATCGGACGGTGGATATACAATTTCCTCGTAAACCGAAAACAATCGGTAGCAGTAAACCAAGTCACTTCTGAGCCTTGTCAAAAGCTCAGTGACCCAAGGAACAGTGCTAGCGCCCCTTCTGTTCCTCATACTAATTTGCGACATAGATACCAACACCAGACACAGTACGGTGTCGTCTTTTGCTGATGACACAAAATTAAGCAAGATAGTAAACACACAAGAGGACACGGGCCGACTGCAGGAAGACATGAATGTAGTGTTCCAGTGGACCAGGGAAAACAACATGCAATTTAATGAGGAAAAATTCCAATTAATACGGTACGGAGATAATAATGGTGTTAAAGAAATTACAATTACTTAACAGAATCTAACCACATAATAGAACGGAAAGACAGTGTGAAAGACCTTGGGGTATTAATGTCTGAAAATATAGGTTTCAAAGTACATAACCAGGTCAAAGTGGCGGCTGCGAAACATCTAACGGGTTGGATTCTGCGTACTTTTAAAACACGCGGTGAATTGCCTATGATAACGCTCTTCAAATCTCTAGTGCTACCGCGGCTTGAATACTGTAGCGTATTAACATCCCCATACAAAGCAGGTGAAATAAAAACAAAGAAATTTCACTTCGCATATAAGTTCGATAAAACATCTACACTATTGGGAGCGTTTAAGAGCACTGAATCTGTACTCACTGGAACGTAGAAGAGAACGTTACCTAATAATATACACGTGGAAAATCGCAGAGGGTTTAGTACCAAACCTACATACTCCGATAGTCATGAAATTCAGTGATAGGAGAGGCTGGGAATGCGAAATCCCCCGGATGAATAACAGGGGTGCTATGGGCTCTCTGCGAGAGGGCTGGTTATCACACAGAGGCCCACGTCTCTTCAACAAACTCCCACGGCGAGTAAGAGACATGAGGGACATCTCGTTAGACAATTTCAAGAGAGCCCTAGATGTCGAACTGCAAAAAGTGCCAGACGAGCCCATCCTCGCAAGGGAGCGAGCTGTCGCTTCAAACAGTCTACTGCACCAAATCACCACCCATAACGAGGGGCGTCGCGCTCCTTGGTGCCGCTAGAAGAGCGGCGAACACATCCAAAGGTATCCAAAGGTAAGGTATACATACATACTGTTGATTTACGCAAGAGCCAGAGGCACAATGTAGCCACCAAGCTATGTATGTATGTTTGTATATATACTCAGGCACATACCCCATTGCTGGGGGTGGCCGACTCGAGACAGAGCCCGAACAGAAACCTGAAAAGTTTCAATTCTTAAGGTCCGGGACCACTTTCGCGTTCCCTCACCCCTTTCTCTGTCTCGTTGAGTAGGAGAATTTTACAAGGGGAGGAGGATTTCTAGCCTCCTGCAACCAGAAGGAAAAGTAGGACAGTAAGAGAAACCGACAGAAACGGCTAAGGTTGGGTAGAGGATGCCAAACCTCACTCTGGATAGCCTCCAATCTACTGATTTAAATTTAATAACTAGGGTACCCTATGCAATGTAATAGTTTTCTTAGCTTTTTGTTATTGTTATGACCTTTTCTCTTGTTACAAGACAAATATTATTAAACTATCATCATTTACTGTACATACCATGCTTTGCTGTTCCATGCATGTTCAAGGAGGAAAAAGAAATACTTATCACTACACTAGTCTTAGGGTTTTGTTTCAATACAAATGTTTTATGATTAAAATAAACACTCTTATTGGCTAATTTCATCATACAAATTAAAACATGGCATATTGTATTATGCAGTTATTTAATTGAAATTTAAAAGCAGTAGATAATGAGGCTGTCCTGGCATCTGAATTACTCTACAGCATTGCCAGGTACACAGTAGTTTCCCTTTTTAGGGATTTTTTGACCTGCATTAAGAGATTCTTCAACACCTTACAAGAGTAGCTAGGGAAACTTACATTGGATGAAAAGTTAATATTTGAAAGCCTATGCTATCTTTAAGAGTACGGTATTTAAAGAAGTTTTGGTTCAGACAGACATTCTAAGGTGACACCTAGGGAATTAGCTGACCTGGTAATACTGTTATTCAGTTAATTACTCAGTAAACAGTAACAAACAGTAGACAGTGTCTTTAATCAGTTTGATTGCTAGACATATTTTATGACATGAAAGTTAGTATTATATATAGTATATAGAATAAGTATTTTTATTAATTATGATATACAGTATTTAGCCTAGTAATCATTGATTAACTATATTTCAGCGATTTTCACCACTCAAATAATCAGCTGACGAACCGTAACTCTCCAAAGCCAATTACCTTATATTATACAGTTCATATAAGATGACCCCTATTTTTTGGAGGCTAAGCTACAGTGACATAATAAGTCGTCCTTTACTCAAATCAATGAAGTTTGAGCTTTGACACCTCCAAACTGGTCCCGGGAACTGGTAATTTTTTCCTAGTGTCCAGGACAAATATTTTTTTATTTTTTGTTTTTGGTGCCAGAGCACAGCACTAAAATGTGATTCTCATTTCTAGTTAACTTGTTAATGATGGAGTCATTCTCACTAATGTTTCAAAACTAAATCTGTTTAAGCCTATTTATGATCTGACTGCAGTGCTCTAAATTTTGTTAAGAATTGTGCTATCGGGCGTATTACCCTACACCGTATCCGTTTTCTGTTGACCATTATGTTACAACACGCAATTTTGGGTGTTTTTTTCACTCGCATTATTTTTTCATAGGTTAGGTCAATGACAATACAGTACTGTACTGTATAAGGGGGCAACCGCCTTCGTCCCCGTCATTGTTAAGCCATGCACGTATTGTCATTAACCTAACCTGATAACCTAACCTAACTTAGTATCTTGGGTGGGGCAGCACAAATGTGTCAAATTACTGTATTAACAAATAATGTACAAGAATGAGACACACCCAAAATTGCACGTCGTAACAATATGGTCAACATAAAACAGATACAGTGCGAGGGTATAGCTGCCAAGCAGTTGTACCTGCTTGTTTTATTCTATGAAATTTATATTTAATGTGTAGTATGTCAGCATTGTTTAGAATAATAGTTATTATAGGCCTATTACGACTCTAGGTAGCCATTGGACTCTCTCACTGTCTTAGTATGGGTATCAAGACATCTAGCTACCTTACCACCTAGCTAGAAAAGAACAAAAAATATATATATATATATAAAATAGAAACCTTAACCCTTATTGGTCCAAGGGAGGTCTGGCAGGCCATCTCAGCAGCTCCTTTAATTTTTAGTTAATTTATACTACATACAGTGTTGTTGTTGTTGTTCCCCAGGCTGTCTGGCCGAACAGCCCCAAAGTCCCGAGCGAGGCCAAGGCCATAAACGAGTGCCCCCACAAAACCCCCCTGCTTACCACTAATAAAGCCCGGAAAACCCAAGCCCCATCCAAGGCCCTGTGCCCTTCAGCAATTATGAAGGGAAAGTTAAGGGGCAAAGGAGAAATGTGACGCTTTGGCTTCCAATCTACCAACCTCTAGGTTGGCAATAGGGAGGTCAATCCACGGAAGAGACGCCATCACTTGAGATCTAGAAAATATATAAGTAAAAGGAACTGTCAGAGTAAGCTATGGGTTGGCAGAGAACGCTCAACTCTCACTCTGATAAACCAGCCCATCACCACCTACATACAGTGTAAAACCAAAGAGCTATTAAAGAAACTTAATAATTACACCTGATCAAATTTAGTTTAACATTTTGGTAGGTTATGCAAGGCTAGATATGTTTAATTATACAGTATATTGATTAATTTTAGTAATAGATAGTAAGGTTGTTAGGTAGTGAGATATCTTCTACTGCAATACAGAGCTAAATAGTATAATACTATATCAACTAACTTACTGTAGCTATATTTGCATACACAAATACACAGATAAAATGTAAGCTTCAGGTTAGTTATAATTGTTATTTTCAATTCAGGTAAATATGAATTTTAATTATAATAGCTGTATGTACTGTTAGGGTTACTCTGTTCTTTAAACTTAATAATCCATTAATTGTTTTCTATTGGTAAGACACTCATACTTTTTATGTTTGATTATATACTACTTTAGAAGATTATGAATGTGCTGCCATTAGACTACCATTAAGTGTGAACTGTTTGTCTCAGTACCTGTGAATGTACAGTAGTTGTATTAAGGGAGACAGTCAAGATGGTTCGCAGGAGTCAGGCCCCGAGGGGAACAACACTAGACCTTAGTCTTTAGGATGTAGGCCCATATTCAGAGACAAACCCTGTCATTGTCGGTGGTAATTACTATAGGCTTGCTTTATTCCACTGATGCAGTTTGTCTAAGAATACAGTCCATTGACTTTGATGTAGAGACTTTTACCTCGGTTCTACAAAGAGGCGAACTGGATGACGAGGGTACAAAATTCAGAAGGTTGAATAGACACTGGCCCCTGAAGATATTGCGTTAACCTTTTGAACAAGCAGTGAACCATTCTGACTGTGTTCCTAATACAAGCCTTGGTGCAGTGAGTGTTACTCTGGTGCTATTGTTGAGTGCTAGTGGAGTCTCGCTAGTGGGGCTCTCCTCTTTATTAGCCACAAGCTGCTAGCAACAATGTGACTCACTTTTTTCTTTCATTGTATGCCTATTATCCATATTTTGGTCTTGTTTGCTTATCACAAATCACTTACAACGTATATTGTACCTTATTCTATCTTTAGCCTCATCTTGCCCTCACAATTCTTCAAGTAATAGCCTCTTGGACTGGCACACAGATTCTGTAGCCTACAGACTAGTGAACTTGCATAGAGGTTTAGAACCCCTTATTACTAATAAAAGTTATGTTAATACTACTGTACTGTAGTATTGTCAATAAACATGACCTATTCTAGTTAACCCTTCTATACCGGTGATGACTCTTTGATTCTATTCCTGCTAGTATTAGACGATTTTATTCAGTTTAAAAGGAGCCTCCAGCAACTATCAGGCTTAACCCTTTTTACTACCACAGATCCTTCTTCAACTACACAAAATCGTCTAGATATAGCTAGAATAAAAACTAAAAAAAAACGTCGCCGGTACAGAAGGGGTTAAACAATCAAATGCCGTACTATATACAGCATTCCAATTTCTCGTACACATAATTTAAATATGATATTCATATTATCACCAACCCACCAATTAACTTACAAATATCTATATAACATCTGTCTTCTAAATTCAATGTCAGAAATTACGTGCTGCTATTACTAACTGGTACTTATTATTTCTATTATTTTTAGATATTTTCTTTCAGTAGTATGGCATTGTTTTGGATACTTGTATCATTTCAATTATAAAACCAGTCATTCAATTTTATAATCAGTCATATTCTTTAGGTTCCTTGATATTTCTGTACATTACTATTTGAGACTATTATTTATTCCCATATTGATGTATTACTTATACTCAATGTGTTAAGTTGTTCCCAATTTAGTGATTACTTTAGATTATAATTTGCTTTCCTATTAGAGTATGTTGATGGTACTGTACAGTACTGTACTATGTTTCAACATACCCTACAGTGTATAAAAGGGGAAAACCTTTGGTGCTGAAATACTATAGTAATTATCTATAGTTTTTATTAATTTGTTATTTATGTATGTATTTATTTTTGACTAAAGGCTGTATCACACTAGCTCCTTTAACCCCTTCTGTACTGGCGACGTCTTTTCATTATACTGTATTCTGGCTACTACTAATCGATTTTATTCAGTTTAGGACAGATCTCTAGCAAGTATAAGGCTTCGAACTATCTCGATCAACCCTTTAAACTATCATAGATCCTTCCTAAGCTGCATAAAATCGTTCAAATATAGCTAGAATTAGATACAACAAACGTCGCAGGTACAGAAGGGGTTACCAGGAATAATATTCATAAATGCGACAATGGAGAAGCAGTCGTTCCGTTCATGAATCACTAGCACACCAGAGAAGTCTGTTAATGGGCTTGATACTCTAACAGTAATCTAGGCAAACGTGGCAGTAATCTTTCAACATCGTAGTTTCACGAAAATGTAGAGTAATATGGGTTGATATCAATATTACGAGTGTAATGAGACCTGATCTTCTCTGCAGAATTATTATTATATTTGGGTGCTCACATAATTATGTTTATTTGTGGCTTTCGCTATGCATACATCCTACCGTCGATTGCATTTCACCGTGGCAATAAACGCCTTCATTATAGACGAGTTTTAATCTAAACATACAGTATTTTGGATGTATATCAACATAAGTAGTGTAATGGGACCTAATTTAGCTCTGTTATTTTGCATGTTTAGGCCTTATACAAGAAAATATTTTATAATATATGAAGGTTTTTGCTATTCATAGTGTAGCATGGGTCCAAGCAAGGTCCAATAAAGTGAATAAACCCTGCCGAAGAGACCGACCACCACAAATTATCACCTGGGTAGGATATAGGAAGTGTTGATTCTCGAACGGCTCGTGCTTTCCACCATTTGTGGTAACCGTTTTGGGAAGTGTTGAGCCATTTACAAACAAATTTTGCTACTCGAACAGCCTGTAATTCTCGAATGGCCCTGATAAAACGCTAGTGTGGTAGCCCCTTCTGAATATTGCTCATCATTACTAGATCTATATATATATATATTTTTTTTTTTTTTTTTTTTTTTTTTTATATACCGTATAGTATTAAGTGGAATATTATTCTCTTTCACTTATGACCATTACAAATTCATCAAATGTTTGTTATGCAATACGATAGTTCATTTCTAGGTATGAACCGGACCTTAAGTTTAAGTCAGATGTATGTTATATACAGTATATGTTTATCTTCACTGGGCAAGATATTTCACCCCTTGCCAGCCCCTTTCCTGACACATACAAACATGCATGCACTTCAAAGACTGAGTGATCCATATGAAGTGCGATTTCAGTGTCATATCCTAATGGCAGAATTCCTGGCCTTACTTGTTAAATTTTCCTGACACAATACTGTACTTGATTTCATGAAATTTATCACACAATTTTAAAATTATGTCAACAGCTTGGTCTATACCTATTGGCAACATATTCTATAATTGGGGCCTGCTTGGAGGATGCGTGGCGTGCATACCTTGCATGCAAGAGGCTGCATTTATCGATCCTTGCTGGTTCAATGTCTTTGACACTCATCCCCATGACCTCTCAACCCTGGTGTTTAATTGCAGACATCAGAGGGGCAGTAGACCAGTGTCGCAATTACAATGTGAATGCACCTGATCTACATGATTGAGCTGATTACTGTACGTCAATTACAGACGGACACTTCAGACACAACACACAACAAGTGATTTAGGTCTGGAGTTACAAGCTGAATAAGCCTCTTAACCCCTTCTGTACCGGCGACGTCTTTTATATTTTATCCTGGCTACTATTAGGCGATTTTAGTCAGTTTTAAAAGAGCCTCCAGCAACTAACAGGCTGCGAACTATCTCACTTAACCATTTTTACTACCATTGATCCATTTTAAACTGCTCGAAATCATCTAAATATAGCTAGAATATAATTAAAGAGACTTCGCGGTATAGAAGGGGTTAAATTAAAGGAATCTTCTGTGAGAATCAGAGAGTCAATCTCAGGATTCAAACATGAAGAATGACAACATTGAAATAATTAAGTCACAGATCAGTAATTATGATTGAGACATGATAATTTCTTGCCCAGTTACGGCGGTCACGAGAGTACTGTACAGTTACAGTATAATATATATTGTAAAATGTTTTCCCTCTCCATTTATCTTGGCATCCTTTACACAAGCATCATGTCTTAGCAATATTTAAAATGTCAGTGTTTTTGTAAGTAAATCTACAGGTATATGTTGTTACTTGTAGTACAGTATGTTAAAGCACAAATCATTCTGCTGTACTAAATGTACAGTCGGAATCAATATTATGAAAAACCTTTATCACATTGATTTTACTTATATCTCCAGGTTAATATTGAACTTACTATTCAACTTGCCCTATTAAAGCTTAGCCATAAAATCTGTCTTCGTGGTGCAATGCATAAGTGTGTTGATTTTTGGTGTGAGCATCCTAGGTTCGAATCCCCGGACTGCCACACGTGTTTGTTAATTTCATTAATCGAGTTTAGGAGTAAAGTTGGTTGGTAGAGATAACATAATAATTCAGGTGTTTTATGACTACAGTACTTATTTCTTTTTAACTATGCGAAAATTTTACTCCCTTTGCAGCTTATTTCTCGACAACTAATGGAAAAAATAAGAAACTACTACAGTATATATTGACAGATAGACAGACTAATGAGGAAGTAAGAAGGAGGTGTGGTGTGGAGGTAGATGTGCTGGAAAGTGTGAAAAGGAACAACTTGAGATGGTTCGGCCATATGGAACATATGGAAAGCGAGAGAATGACTAAGAGGGTGTACGAGAGCGAGGTGGAGGGACAGAGGGGGAGAGGTAGACCGAATATGAGGTGGAAGGATGGAGTGAGGAACTACATGAACGAAGGCGGTGCTGGTTGGGGGGAGGGGCGTCGACTGACTGGGGACAGAGGTGCATGGGGGCGGTTCGTTCGTGGCCAGCCCTTCGGGGATCACGGCGTCAGGCAATAGATAGATAGATAGATACAGTATATATTTGCATCATAGCTTTGCCAAGTTTTAGTAATTAACAATATATTTGGGTATGAAAACCTTGTAAAAGCTGACTAATTAAGATGGGAACAAGCATATTACTCCCAGCTTAAAAACATTAGAGCATACTGTGTTGAGTAAACTTGATTAGGAGTTGTGAAAGTGTTAAGTGACTTATAACTCCAACTGTATTTTTAGTATAGGCATAAACATCTTGTGTTATGTTATACTGGTGGAAGAGTAGGCTACCAGTGCTCCAATCTATATGTGTGCATCTGTACATTTTATAAATAAAGATGCAGATTATAGTTAACCCTTTCACGCACATATGGCACAGAGGTTGCCAGATTAGCAATAAGAAAGAGTTCTGCACTCTTATAATTACCTCTCCAAAATTAGTTTTCTGCCCACAGCTAACTCAAAGACAACTGCAGAGGTTGAAGTAACTAAACTAAAGGTTTCTAAATACCCCTGATGTTAACAAAGGCTTAAAAGTATCCCCAATAGGCTCAAAATTGTGTCATATGTCGGAGAGGGTTAAGCTGATGCTTCCAAATGAGAAATAAGTTTTGGTTAAGGTGAATTTACATGAGAGCTTTATACAGCATTTTAACTTCTGCATAGGCAACAAAATAGATGGTAGATTATTATTGGTTGCAGAATTCTTGCATTACTATTATAGTGCCATGCCTGTTGTCAACTGTTGGCTTGACAAATGAAGCTTCACCCTCTTCTCTTGCTTCATGTTTTACTCATTAGTTCCACTTTCTATGATATTCCTTCCAAAATCATATTATTCTCCAAGCTTTGTCTAATCCTTCGGGTTAGCCTTATGAAAATATTCTTCTAAAGCTCAGTGGTCTGGTTAAAATGTTATAGTTAAGCTATTCTTTTATAAGTATATTTACAGTTATCAGTTCAATGTTGCTGGTAAAACTGCTTATGTAAATCTGCCTTTATTGTGGTTGTTCATGGTCAGTTTTGAGAGGTTTTATTTGGGTTGGGTATACAAAGCCTAATTAATGGCAAATTTTGTGCAATTAATTTAATGCAAAAGATTGGGTCAATTTAGGGAATTAGTTGCTTAATACAAATGGATTGTACAAATAGTAAGCAAATGCTGAGTTTGTTGTTATTTATTATATATTTATGTATTTGGTGCTGTAGTCAAGTGATTTTATATCAGTATGTGTCATATATTCTGAAATTGCAAAGAAAAAGGTCCAAGAAAAACTCCTTGGCAGTATATTCCCACATAATGTTAGGAGAATTTTGCTTATAACATTGGGGAGCACATGCCTGTCTATATACTGATCAAGCATTAACCCTCTGACTACGAGACACATTTCTGAATTAATTAATATTGTCTGAAGTTAGCCTTAACACAAGGAAAACTGGGGAACATTGATTGAATGACTTACTGAAGGTAATCTTAAACACCTTCACTATCAGACATTGTTTCCATATCTGAAAAACTCTGCTAATGACAACCAGAATAAATCAAAATTGGCGTTAATTTACAGGGAGTTCCAATATAAATTTACCAATTTCCTCTGTTAATATATTGAAAACCGAAAGTGATACAACACTATAATTTTTTCACTTAACACAGCAGATCATAACATTTTGTGCACACCATCAGTACACTTCAATCTGTGCACCATTTGTTGCACGCAGGACATCTAGCCGGTACTCAGTTTCCTGCCATATTCGGCTTAGCCATTCACACCAGATATGGAAGGAAACCACCAGGGCAGAACAACATCAGACAGTGGTACAATACTTTTAAAGAGACTGGAATTGTTCTGAAACTGAAGAGCATGGGCCGGCCTAGCACAAATGCATGCGCAATGGTGGACGCCAACATGTTGAGCCGCATATGATTGGAAACTGAGTACCGGCTAGATGTCCTGCATGCAACAAACGGTGCACATATTAAAGTGTATTGAAAGTATGCACTAAACTTTATGATCTGCTGTGTTACATGAAACAAGTTGTAATGTTGCATCATTTGCAGTTTTCAATATATTAGCATATGAAATTGTTTTAATAATTTTGGAACACCATTATAACGCCCAGTAATAATAGTGTAACAAAAATATCTATGCTCTTTACAATAGAACAATTTTGACATGAATTTTTTATGATACTTTTGATATTTCCTAAAATAATATTCCATAGGCATTGTTCCCGATCTCAATTATATCAAAGGATGCTGTACAGATAATTTTGTTACTGACTGTGCTGAACCCAAGCTAAACTATAAACTATAAGAGTATCAGAGTATTTATGAGGAGTTTTGGCGTATCCAAGGCCAAGTTGCCCTTCTTCGCTGTTTTCTGGCTATCATCATAACGCAATTTTTTCTATTTGAGAAAGAATATATGGTTGTCAATGGGTTAGATTTAGCAATTGATTCTGCAATAAATAAGAGTGAACTTGTTGATTAACCCCTTCTGAAGTGGTGCCGTCCTTTTAACTTTATTCTGGCTACTATTAGACGATTATATTGAGTTTAAAAGCATTTAACAGGCTTCGAACTATCTCACTTAACCCTTTTTTACTACCACAGATCCTTCTTAAACTGCACAAAATCGTCTAAATTAAGCTATAATTAAATTAAATAGACGTCGCCGGTACACAAGGGGTTAAGAATAATTATACAGACTATTCCATAATATATACTAGTGAGCGGGTTATACTCGAGATATAATTTGCAGTCAATTCCCTAATAATAAATAAAACGCCAATACAACCCTAAATGGGATGAAATTACACTTTGTAGGACCCCGCCTGTAAAGACCAACCCAACACCGCACAAGCTGCTAATGTGCTAACGTCAACGGCACTAAGGTCGCCACTGTGTTAAGGCCAATTTACACCAGGGCTTTTTCTCGTAACTGTCTTGACAGCTTCTACAATACAGTATAAGACTTTAGTCTCCTATAATAATCAACTTTCAGTCTCTTTGGCAATACCAGTGCAAAATGTCACAAAAAAAGCTGTGCATCAAAAAATGGCCATAAAAAACCTTTGTGTAAAATTAAATTTCTATGTTTCCACCTGTTTTACACATTTCCATCATTAGTATCATAAATCCAGAGTTACAAAGGAAATGTTAAAAGGATAATTTTGGAGGGATATTTGTTATATAATTTTTGTCTTAAATGGACTATTCAAGATCATGAGGTATACTGTAGTATTCAAAATACAGTACTGTACTGTCTCTGATCCTTTCACCACTAAAAATACTTGTGCGACTCTGGCTGAACCCAATCTGGTGCGAGGTTGTTCTTTTTAGCCCCTCCATGTTTCACTCAATTAGTGTGGAGATTTTAAGATGTTTCACCTCATTAGTTAGGCGATTATAAGACACTTTATCTCATTCAGGTGCCTATTTTTTTCTGGGCAGCGATAGTGAGCCTGCAAATTTGGAGGAAACAACATTTGGCCGAGACATTTCTCTACCGAAAAGTGTACATACATTATTCAGCTCTGAGGGGGTATGTTGTTTGTTTTTTTCCCTCAATCAATGAAGCAAATTAAAAATACATTGCTTGAAAATGGCAATAGCAATCAAGACCCTCAATAATAATTAAAATCACTATTCCCCCAAAACATGGCAGCACTGTTTGGTAATTTTTTTATTTATTAATTAATTTTCTAGTTTCCTCCCTAGACCTACATCAAACTTACTAAAACATCCATTAGATCCCCCTTCTAGATTAATTTTTACATTTTTCGGAAGAAAAATTTCCCGGCCAAAAGGTCGGTTCTTCCAAAATTACAGGCCCACTATCGTTTGCCAGGAAAATAATTGACACCTAAATAACACGAAAGGTCTTAATATTGACAAGGAAATGGGGCGGAAGGTCTTAAAATCGAGAAACTAATAGGGCAAACATCTTAAAATCTGAAAACTAATGGGGCTACACATGAGGGAGAAGGTGATATAGAAAATCGACCCATCTCCCCTTAAGCGAAACATACTGTCTTACCCGGGACATGAAGCCTACTGAAAATCACCAAAAGTACCGCTGGAAGGGAAGTTAGAATTATTAAGTGATAGAACAGGTGGAAGCATAGGTTACAATGTCAACATTAGTGTGGATATCAAGTGTCGTCTATGTTAACTTTATTACTGCAAAGCTAATCATAAGTTGTGTGTACAGTCTGTTACTTTTTTACAGGAGGATAGTGGATTCTTTTGTTACTGACACAAATCATGTTCTCTACATAATATCATTGTTCTTTACTCCTTTCACCCTTTTTTCTAGAATAAAGCTGAAAAATATTAATATATGAGTTTTAATTGTATAAGAGAGACACCATAGCCATATTTAATGTTGGATATGTTACAGTGATTATTATTAGTTGTGGCAGCATCTAAATGAGAGCCAAATCCACAGAATTGGAGAAGATACAGGCCTAGATGGTGAATTAGTCAGCCAGCAAATCTGGCAGATCAATTATAGAAATAGCCACGTCGGTTTGCTAGGATGTGGTTCATGTACACAAAATAACAGTTGCCTTGTGCCGATATCTGATAGAAAATGTATTGTCTCCCATCACGTCATTATTATGGGACCTGGGAATCTTTTGCTGGAAACCCCAAATGGGCTTGGGTATCTGGGTCTTCTGGACGACCTAGAAGATCTGGGACAAGGTGGGTTCACTGAATTGGGCGGCCCTGACCGTTCCCTTAGGGAGGCTCAGGCTACGCTGCCTAATTCTGCTGGGCAACAAGGCTTTTCCGTTGTCCCCCCCGAATCGGCTGTGGCCGGTCCCGCGAGCCATACACCGACACTTGGGACACTGGGTTGCTCAGGGCACGCTCTCAGCAGCCATGCCCTGGACTGCCCCACCGCCGACGATCTGGGTGGACACGGATGCGTCGAACGAGGTGGGGTGGGCCCACCAATCGAACATGGAGCATAAACGTCAAGGCAGGTGGTCAGAACATACACACCTACACATCAATGCTCTCGAACTGTTGGTTCCATTGTTCTTCCTGAGAGATCACACGCTGGCCCTTCAGGGCAAGTCAGTGGCGTTCAGGATGGACATTGCTACACCTACGCCTCTATTCCCAGCCAATGTTCTTATTTCCTTTATATAGTTATGTTTTGTTATTTTGACGTGTTTCTTGTCTGTGTAAATATACTACTGCATATTTCGAGTACATCTCTTGTGTTTCCAATTCTCCAGCCAAGTGCCCCTGAAATAGTGTCTAATAATATTGGCACTTCACTACTAAATGCGGGGAAGAGCAAGGTTATGGTCTTCGAAAGGGGTGAAGCCACAGAATGTTAGGTGAAGTTGAACGGTCAGGCTATGGAAATTGTCAGCTCATTTAAGTATCTGGGCAGTGTGTCAAGTAAAGATGGGACTGGATGAAGAAGTGCGGGAGAGGGTGCAACAGGGGAAGAGGGTTGTAGGAACGCTGAAAGCAGTAACAAGAAATAGGGTGGTCAGTATGGAAGTGAAGAAGTCCTTGCATGACAGTGTGGTAATCCCAACACTGACTTACGGAAGCGAAGCATAGACGTTGGTGGAGAGACTCGGACCAAGAGTGAGAGCAGTGGAAATGAGTTACTTAAGAAGTGCGTGTGGAGTTACATGGAGGGATAGACAGACGAATGAGGAAGTAAGAAGGAGGTGTGGTGTGGAGGTAGATGGGCTGGAAAGTGTGAAAAGGAACACCTTGAGATAGTTCAGCCATATGGAACGTATGGGAAGCGAGAGAATGACTAAGAGGGTGTACGAGAGCGAGGTGGTATCCCGGGAAACAAGACAGAAGTTTGGATCAGTGAAAGAAAGAACAATTGTGTTATAGCCAACATGTTGATGTTGCTGTTGTTGTTCCCCAAGCTGCCTGGCCGAACAGCCCCAAGGCCCCGAGCAAGGCCAAGGTCATAATCGAGCGCCCCCACAGAACCCTCCCTGCTGACCACAATAAAGCCTTGGTGACCGAAGCCACTCCATGGCGGGGAGCTGAGGAGGGTGCGGAAACGCCCGGGAAACCAAAGCCCCACCCAGTGTGGGGATCGGTTTTTACACCATACCCGAAAGAGGATTAATGGAGCTCCGATCTTACTCTCAACCATCTGAACAATTTTACCAGCACACCTAAACTTCGTTAAATGCGGAAATAGCCTCACGAAAATATCATGCCCTGGTGGGGGCACGAACTCTCGACCCTTGGGTGTGAGGCAGACACCTTACCAGTTAGACCAATAGAGATATCCCCCTTGGCCTGTTCGGCTCAGGGTATTTCCGCATCAGAGGTCTGTTTAGGCTAGCCTATTTTCACTGACTTTACACTACTTCACCTTCCGGGAAGCGAAAGCTCCGAACAGAGAGGAACAAGCTTGAGCCGAATCGACCGAGAGTCCGTCAGAGAGATGAACGGGAATGGTGAGTCAACTTCACTGAGCGGTGCATACACGCACCTACAAACTGCCCAGTTGGCAACTCGCTTGGGCGGCTGGCAACTTCCACAACCCAACCCAAGTGCGTTTCACATCACTCCCTAGTCTCTCCTCTCCCCTTCCTTGTCCTGTGAGGATCGGTTTTTACACCATACCCGAAAGAGGATTAATGGAGCTCCGATCTTACTCTCAACCATCTGAACAATTTTACCAGCACACCTAAACTTCGTTAAATGCGGAAATAGCCTCACGAAAATATCATGCCCTGGTGGGGGCACGAACTCTCGACCCTTGGGTGTGAGGCAGACACCTTACCAGTTAGACCAATAGAGATATCCCCCTTGGCCTGTTCGGCTCAGGGTATTTCCGTATCAGAGGTCTGTTTAGGCTAGCCTATTTTCACTGACTTTACACCAGGGCCCTGTGTCCCTCAGCAATTATGAAGAGAAAGCTGAGGGGCAAAGGAAAAATGTGACGCTTTGGCTTCCAATCTTGGTAGATTGGGAGGTCAATCCACGGAAGAGACGCCGTCACTTGAGATCTAGAAAATATATAAGTAAAAGGAAGTCAGAGTAAGCTATGGGTTTGGCAGAGATCGCTCAACTCTCACTCTGATAGACCAGCCCATCACCACATGACTAGAACCCAATCCTCTCAGCATCAGGAAAGGCCCTAGAAAGCCGCCTTTGGCGGGGGGATAGCTCCCCTATTTCAACCCCTTTCGGGGTTGGGCACCCGCCAACATGTTAATAAGAAAGGCGTAATTCGATATGCAATATATACCACAAGATGACAAGGAAGAGGTAATATGATAAGGTAGATACTGGAAGACAAATTATATTGAGGAAGGGAAAGGCTAACTGTAAAGATTCTGTATCCCGGGTAACACAACAGAAGTTTGGTTCAGTGAAAGGAAGAACAGTTTGCTTATAGCCAACTAGGCCGGGGCCCTTATAAGGCTGGAAACTCGTAAAAAGGAGAGGGCGGATAAATTAAATTTATAAGAACTAAAGAAAGAAATAATGAAAAAGAGGGTGCATTAAAGATGTGTACAAGGACTAAGGAAGGAAGAGGAAAATATTGAAGAAAGAGGGTGGATAAAAGATATGTACAAAAACTAATATGGGAAGAGGGAAATAAGGAACATGAAAATTTGGCTCAGTAGCTGACAACCAGTATAAACAATTTAACTCCTTTTTCCCGTAGTTTTTTCTGTTGCCGACATGGGCATCATACGGTCCAAACGCAATCTTTCCGAGGTCCGGATCTGAACCGCGGGTCGCCGCCGCCAGTTGAGTAGCCCTGATATAGACCGACCTCGCTGCGAAATATCCCTGAACCTAATGATAATATATTTTTATAATTTCACTCCAACACCAAACACCTCCAATGAAATTAATGAAAGCATGTGATCCACCGGGATTCGAACCTGGGTTACCACACACAGAATTCTAAACACTCTAACCATGTCAAATTTGGGGGATTTCTCAATCCTGCACTAGGCCTACCCATATTATCCAGCCGGAAATGGCCAGTTTGAAATATTCCACAGAACTATGCATCAGCTATTACAAACACTATCTGCTAAACATAAAAAAAACACACACAATGGGATAGACATCTGGGAGCCCTGGTATCAGTTTATAATAAAACTCCTTACTCAACCACTGGATTTCCCCCTTACTTCTTGATCTTTGGTTGTGAAACCAAGCTGCCTATTGACTTTGTTACCTAGAGATGAGGAAGATGAGATTACAGTACTTGTAATGACTGTGTGGCAGACCATTTAGAGACATTGCGTAGTGTGTGGTCTATTGGTAACAAAAATGTTCAGAAGAGATGTGTAGAAAGGAAAAAAATTATATGATAGCTAGGTAGTTGGTCAAGTGTTTGATGTTGGTCGGCGCGTAATCGTATGGAATCGGCATGTGAAGGGTCGGAATAAGATTCAGAACAATTGGCTCGAGTAATTATATGTGACTGTAAATAAAGAGGATAGTGTACTGTATATAGAATTATACCTGAAAATGGATCAGGGGAGGTGAGCGTGATGCATAGAGTGTACCTTTGGGTGGCATCTGGGTCTGAATGTGAGGAGCCATATGAGTGGCTCGCTGGTGTAGTGACTATCGTCTTGGACTTCCACCCAGAAGGCCCAGGATCGCGCCCACGCTCGGCGCATTAAATTTTTTTCACAAGCATTGAGTCATTACCGTCCCTCATGAGCAAGGGGATGGGGTAGTAGTACAGGACCCCAATGGAAATACACCTAATCGGCCTTATTGGGCTATCCTTAGCTGGCTTAGCATGCACTAGCTTTAAGAACTATTATTATTATTATTATTATTATTATTATTAAGACGGTGACAGTTACCAGGAGGATAATGTACCCATACCAGGGGTTTTGGATGATGAAAGTAATGAAATTTGTTATGTGTCTGATCATATGGATCATGATGTGTCTGGCTTCAATTCTACTCCTGGTAGAATTGAAGATCAGCGACCTGTTGGCAGTAAATGGAAAATAACATATACTGACCAACGTACAAAAATACATTATTCAGAGCTCCGTTAGTAAAAAGGAACAACAATGGGTAGGTAAAACTATCCAAAACGCTGACAAGAAACACATTCCAAGAGGTAACAGAAAAAGACACAACCCCAACTTCACACCAGAAATTCAAAACCTCATCAGACAACGCGACATACTGAAACACTCCCCAGCAC
This sequence comes from Paralithodes platypus, assembly GCA_032716605.1. Lineage (NCBI taxonomy): Eukaryota > Metazoa > Arthropoda > Malacostraca > Decapoda > Lithodidae > Paralithodes > Paralithodes platypus. The sequence goes on from CM064575.1 coordinate 17,533,211, forward strand.
CCCACACACAAGACATCACACAACAAATTCAAGCACTCAACACCCAAACTAACAACAAAATACAAGAACAACAAAAACTAAATTGGAATAACTTCCTACAAACATTTGATCACAAAAAAACCCCCAAAAAACTCTACAAAACACTAAACAGCATCACACTTTCCAACAGCAACACAACACAATCACATGCTGCAATCACAACAACAGACTCTACTCCTTCATGTAAACAACAAGCAAACACTCTCATCAATCACTTTTCACATGTCAGCCACCTAAAACCTCACAAAGACGACCGACGTGTCATCCGACGTAAGAGACAATTTCCCACAGACCCTGACTATACACCCTTCACCAATCACCAGACAAAGCATATCATCAACAATCTCAAGCACTCACCCGCCTGTGGCCTAGACAACATAAGCAACATACACCTCAGACACCTGGGACCACAAGGCATACAAGCACTCACTAACATATCAAACTACAGTTATTCACACAACACAATACCAGACATTTGGAAGCATGGTATCATCATCACATTCCCCAAACCCAACAAAGACCCCACGCTACCTTCCTTGCACCGCCCCATCACACTCCTTTGCTCCCCCTCCAAAGTCATGGAACGCCTAGTATTACAACTAATTACACCTGACCTACCCCTAGCTCCAACACAACATGGCTTTAGGCCACTGCACTCCACAAACACTCTTCTCACAGACCTTACACAAAGAGCTTTCGACGGCATCAACTCAGCTAGACCACCACACAGATCACTATTAGCCACACTCGACATTAGTAAAGTCTTCGATGCCATCCCCCGCCACAACCTAACAAACAAAATCTACAACACAAACATGCACAACAACACAAAAAGGTGGCTGGCCAACTTCCTAGCAGGCAGATGTGCACACGTATCTTTTGCCGGTCAGTCATCTAAAATCAGAAACTTTCCAAATGGAGTCCCACAAGGATCCGTCCTATCACCCGCACTCTTCAATCTGTACATGCACGATATAACTACACCCAATACGCCCCAAGTAAACTTAGCCTCCTATGCAGATGACATAACACTCACATGCACACACCATGACCCAAAAAGAGCAACAGATCTCCTTCAACCCTATCTCAACACACTACATGGCTGGTGCACTACAAACAGACCTAATCTAGCCCCAGCCAAATCCACCGCAACCCTGCTCACAAGTTGGACAGGAGAACACGAATACATCCCTCAACTCACCATAAACAACACACCCCTAACACATACACACACACCCAAAATCCTAGGAGTAACATATGATACTCATATGACATTCAAACAGCACACCACAAACATTAAAAAGAAACTGACACCCAGACTTAACGCCCTCAGGTCACTTGCTCACACAAAATTAGGACACAACAAAGAAACTACCACCACAGTATATAAACAATACATAAGATCAGTGATGGAATACGCAAGCCCAGCCTGGGCTTCTAACCTAGCTGAAACACATCATAAGACCTTACAGACTATTCAAAACAAAGCCCTGAAGATCATTACAGGTTGCACAGCTACTGCACCCACAGATCACCTACATCAAGAAACCCAAATCCTCAAAGTCAAAGACCATCTGGACATGAGAGGCACTCAATTCCTGGCAGCAGCCTCCACGAACCAAGACCACCCACTAGACTACATGGCAACACACCCACAGACACCAAGAAATATCAAAACAAAACCCAGCACACGGTATCACACACAATTATTGTCCTCTCTCCCTCCCTGCCCACCCCGAACCAACTTCCAGAAGCACATCCATACTCATATCTCTCACCGATCCATCCATACTCACTCACAGACAACACGCAGCTGCATGCACGACCTCCCGAAATCCATCCTTCCGAATCCTCCCTTCCTCGCGAGGACAGAGTCCACCTGGTCAGGCTGAGATGCGGACACCATCCAGCTCTCCTGAGCTATCAGAAGAGACTGGATGACTCCGTTGTCGACGCCTGCCCGGGATGTAACACAGCATCCCATACCATTAAACACATCATAGAAGAATGCATTTCACACAACCACTTACGCCAACAACACAACCTACACTCAATGAGAGCTCTGTGGGAAAGCCCGATCGTGGCCATGGCCTTTCTCAGGGACTCGGGGCTGTTCGGCCAGGCAGCTTAGGGAACAACAACAACAACAACAACAACAACAACGGGTAGCCTAAGCATTCAATTATAAAAAATAAATGCCGAAGAGAGTTTTGGGAGATTGAGTACTATCTAGATCTAACCATAGGTAATCTTCATTATGTAGCACTGGAGCTTAGGGAGCTATTTTTATATCGGAGTGCTAAATATTGAAGGATTGTTATTAGTTTTGGTATTATAATTCCCTACACTGCCATTTCTGTTATCATAGGGACTATGATCATGTTAATTGGGGATGAATGTAGTATGGAGCATGTTCCGAATTTTTCTTTGAAATTCTTTCATATTTGTATATAATCTTATAATTATGTTATTGTTTAGTTTACCATTCCATAATAAAATCAAATATTTAACAGAAAACGAGTAAAAGAAAACGAACGCGAGATCATTTTAACTTTGGAGGGGCTAAGGTGTTGCAAGGCAGTCTAAAGGAATGTCTTTTATGTTTTTATATAAAGCACCTTTGATAAATATTTATGTTTGATGTATTGTGTGAAGAAGAGTAATGACATATGATGAAATAATGGTAATATCAGGTGAGATAAGCCAAGTGAAAGTCCCAGTTTAGTATGGTCAACAGATTTAGAGATATTGTGTTTAACATTAATGTGTAGGCTAAATAATAAGCAAATATACCATGTAGGCCTTCCAATATTTAGAAACATTAGATTGATATATGTATTTTAATATTAATTTGTTATTATAATAGTTATGCATTTGCTTGTGCAGTAAGTTTACCTTAAGTACGAATTTCAAATGTACTTATCTATATTTATTTGGGAATTGTGATTTATGCACTACTGATAATTATTTTCAATATTTAATTACATTAAGATTATGCAATTGTTTTTCTTTCCTTGAACTTATATGCAAGTATTTGATAGTTTACTTCTGATTTAGATTCTGCTTTCATATTCACTTCGGATGATTTTGTATGGATAAATAGTTAAAGCAAAGGCTAACAACTGTACCGGTATATGCATTTATTATAAGGACTTGTATAACTGCTGCGATCTACACTTTCCCAGCCGTATGGTCCTAGTGTGATGGCGTGATGGGATTCCAAATGTAAATGTTAGAGCATATATTGTCCCATTGGGCTACCCTTTATTAATAGGTGACCACCCAGCTATGACCTCCAAGAATGTTTGGTAACACACACACACACACACACACACACATATACTGTGTATATATATATATATATATATATATATATATATATATATATATATATATATATATATATATATATATATATATTCCGGTATATATATATATATATATATATATATATATATATATATATATATATATATATACCGGTATACATATATATATATATTTATTTATGTACTTGATGTATTTACTTATTTATTTGTTATGTCTTAACCTCGGGATTCTAGACTGTTCAGTAGCCTGTAACTCTTACGAGGCCCTGAGATTTTCGATTGAAGCTTTGAGATGTTGGGTGCTTCGAGATGTTGGGTGCTTCATATGTGTCGCACTACCTTTAGATGATCTCAGTGGAGCTTCAAGGTGTTGGTTGCTTCTTTCTTCCACAATAGATGACGACATATTATTTATACACATCACTTGATCTGGAGAGAGCAGCAATATGGTCCGTTCACAGCAACTTCGAATATGGTTAGGGATTTTCTATGCTATGAATTCGTGATGATATATGGGGTGTTTTCTTGACGTGTCGGTGCAGCCAGGATACTTGTATAACAACAGGAACGATCAGATCACCTCGGAAAAAATTCCGACATTTGGCGATGACTCGGTCTGAGGTCCTTTTGGTCTGCAATTCACGACGGTGTCCACTGTGCTACCGCCTCCCCATATTTCTATATATCTATATAATTATATATCTATATAATATATATATATATTGTTTTTTTAATGGAAGTGTTAATTTAATGGAAGTGTTTGCTAAACTGTTTAGTTTACAATTGCTTGTAAATTATCAACTTAATATGATAACAAAATACTACAATAATAATTGTTATTACTATTATTATTATTATTATTAGTAGTAGTAGTAGTAGTTGTATTAGTATTAGTAGTAGCATTAGTAGTAGTTGTAGTAGTAGTAGTAGTAAGTAGTAGGAGTAGGAATAGTTTTGTAGTAGCAGTAGTAGTAAACAAATACAAATTTAAAATAGAGTACAAAAACAGTTATAAACAAAACTGCATGTTTACATTATTGACATATTTTTGGACATGTATTACTGCAAGTAATAGTCGCTCTTCTGAAAATTATTACCTAAACATAGGGTTGGGGTGGATCCTTCTATTTATCTACAAATTAGGCCTACATTGCAATAGTTGTTTCATTCTGCTTTCAGTTGATTAGTCTTTCGTTTCCCTTTATTAGACTTTCAATACAAATACTATATTTCATCCAATCTTTACCTCTCGGTACTATTATAGCCCGAACACTACAGAGATCTATATTGTTCAAGTACAAGCATCGTTACAAACATCGTACTGTACAGAGTAAAGGAAAAATCAATGTAAGTTGGGTAGGCTACAAAGAACACAATCATAATATTATCATAATTAAAAAGAATATGACGTTACTAAAAGACGTAATACATACATCACTAAGCGGAACAGATGGTAAGACAATATATCGACACAAATACCGTCGCTGACTATATGATGTCACACGTGTGTTTTTACGGCAAACAATTGTGTTCAGCCAATAGTGTAATTACCTACATTCTACAATAATGAGAAAATTACCCAAAATGCGAGAACAATATTAGTAGGCCTAATCGAAAATTGTCGGAGTAAACGCTCGTGTAACATTGCTTGATTTATCCGTTCTTAGAAACATGGGGAATGAGGACAGGGATAACAATATGATAACGGGGATTGTAGTAATAACATATTATCAATTATAATAGTAATAACACCGGCAACTCAACATAATACAGCCTGTAATATGTAATTGTGAACATACAAAGAGAGAGAGAGAGAGAGAGAGAGAGAGAGAGAGAGAGAGAGAGAGAGAAGACTAGAGAAGTAGCGATTAATGCAAATACAATAACAAACATCAATATGAAAGGGAGCTGCCTGGTCGCAGTGGAGCCCCAGCTCAACTGTGTCACTAACGGACGGAATACAACTAAGTGTAACTAAGTGTAACTAAGTGTAACAGAGTATGACTATCTCCGAACTACTGGGATGATCAAGAAAATAATTACACTATAATTGGTCGAAAGGTATAAAATATAATACACAATAAAATAACAGAATATTATGCAGTAGTATAGTAATCAAGATCGAGTGCGAGAGCCGGAACGTGGCAAAACTGATATTCAAAACAGTCTATCCTCAAAAGTTTTCTTTAGTCACTGACGTCACATAGGCTGCAACTGCTTTCTCAGCATACCATTGGTTCAAGTTCATGACGTCATAGCTGTTGTTTTGATGAAGTTGCCAGACTTTGTAATTACAATTCATTGCACGTTTCAAATGTATCAAGTATTTCAGCATAATTTGTTTTTGGTATAGCAGGGGTGTTTACAGTGATAATATTGGATAATGTATCGCTGGAACAGATTATCGAGTCTAAACTACTGGAGTTTATTTATGTGGCGGTGTGTGGGCACCGCTGGAGGGTGTGGAAGGACACGCTCTTCTCTTGCTCGCCCAGTGTGTGATGAGACTCTGGTTGTGAGAGAATCTGAGCATATTCTCGTGGGGTTTGAAATTCATGTGTGATTCCGGGCTAAAGTGCAGACGCAGCATAATGGCCAAAGAACTGATCCTATTAGGGGTGCTTCTCATCTACTCTCCCGTGGAATCAAATAACATACTAGAGGAGATCAAATTAAGACCGAGTTTATCAAAGGTAGGTGAATATTTTTCAGGAAGCTTGTTACAATATCACTTGTCAACAGTAGCAAATTGGATTAGCCAGCAGCACCTTGTAATACACATATCCTGATTTATCTGATAATTGTGAAGCTTATACTTGGCTTTATAGGCTAGAGGAAGTGTCGGTAGCCTAGACTAGAAAGTTAATGATTAGGCTAGTGATACGGTGATCTCAACGCTTTGAAAGCCGCTTCAGTTACGCGTACCGGTATCCATCCACCTGCCTGGGCTAGGATATCCTTGTGTCCTAACTACCCTTTTAGTAACGCGTTGATTGTTTTCCCACTTCTACAGTAGACGATATTAGCCTAGGCCTATACAGTTTAGGGTCTTGAGGAAGGACCTCGAGGGTTAAAATAGGCTATCTCAATTATCCCTTTTACTCTGATATAGGCTAGCCTACCCTATCTAAAATTACCAAAATTGTCTAGCCTAATATTAACCAGATATAAATGAAGCAACGCGTTATTGTGTATTGAAGGGGTACCGGTAAATGATATGTCTTTGTCACCACCTGTTCATCTGGAACCATCCTAGGCCTATTATTATTAGCCTACAGGAGACATTAAATATAATTAGGCTATGGATAGGCCTATAATGTGTGACGTGATCATGCTGCCCGAGAGCAGCCCTCTGCCGGTACCCCTGACAATACAAGGCATACAAGCGATAGGCTATATAGGATTCTATAGATAGTATAGATACTAGGTGGACACTTAATGATGTTACGACTGTTACAATAGGCCTAGGAAATTCAGATTTTGATCAAAACATCATGTTTATATATTTTATTGAAACAACGAGAATATACTGGATTGATTGTAAATATTATTGATAGCTTTAGGTTAACCTAAGTTAGCTGGATACACACTAAACCAAACTCCAAAACTTTAACCTAACTTATCCCAAAAATATATACGGATATAAGCCTAGGCCTACAGTGTACAATATAGTTACCAGTACCGGTACGGTAATCTATATCTATCTATATGCTCAGGCCCAATCCCCATTTTTCCTATTTTTATTTTTAATAAAAACAAATAGGCCTAGCCTAGCCTAAATGTGGTAAATGCGGACTATATATATATGCCTAGGCCTATATTACTCCCAGCCGGATTCGAACCACCGACATTCAGGACGAGTGTCCTCTTCGGTACACCATGGCGTGAAACGGATAGACTACCGGTACTTAACCTTTTCCTATTTATATTAAAGAGAAGGGAAATCCTATTTGGAGAATGTATTTCAGATAATTTTCAATTCAAAATAAGTAAGTTCCATATTCCAGGATACCGTACGGCATAGGCCTACTGGGATTTTTACAAGTAGGCTAACCCCACGCAACTCTGGTTAGCCTATAGAAATTTAATTAAATTCTCGCTCATCCAAACACGAAACATAAATATCGAGTACAACTCACAAATACACGTGAGCTACTAAATGGTTATGGTCCCAGCCGTACTCGAACCACCGACAGTCAGGACGAGTGTGCATGCTTTAATTCACTACAATACATTCTCCAAGTCATTATATGGCCTAGTACCGGTATATCTCAAATACACGCGAGTTACACGAATAAATGTTTGGTTTAATTCTAGTTTCGCTTTCACAGCATACTCATAAATTTCTATGGCTACTTTAGAGTTGTCATATACCATACTTAATTCCTATAGGCTATATGTCCAAAGCGGCGGAAATGCATTATAAGGAATTATACCTACTGTAAACAAAATATATATTTTCTCCCCATATGCGGCACCATAGCTATTACATAATACTAGGTTAGGTTAGGTAAGGTTGTTAGGTTAGGCTAATGTCGTTAATGTAGTTTATTATCATTATATTACGTCTTTTACCCAGCAATTTCCCTGATCTTCATAGTTGGTCGGGAAGCTATGCCTTTACAACGGCGCCTCCCTTTTGTCGCTGTGTACGTGAAACTAGAATTTTACCTGTTAAGCTAGCTCATTCGTAGGTGATAGTCCAATTAGTACGCGAAGACGTAAGTGACTAAAGTGAGTGTTGGGTCGTATAAAATGGTGCCTATCCCTTATAGCTATTGATAACTACTGTACCGCATAGTGATGATGTTGAGGGATAGCCTAAGTATCGGCCCCTCGTTGGTCTTCTTACACCTTCCCCAGTTTTCTTTCTTCACTGCAGATGTATTATTTCTTCATCTTCTTACTGGGGTCCTTATTTTCTATAAATTTACATGTTTTTCAAAATATATTGTCACTTTTTGTTTTTTCTTTTTTTCTAGTATTAGAACTTTTCTTGTTACACTTTTCTTACTTTCTTTTAATTTTGTTATAAATTTTTAAGACACTTTAGCTCTCCTAATTTTTCCTGTGTTCTTAATTTTCTGTTCTTTCGTCAAGTTCTTTTATCCTCTTTTCTCTCCTTTTCCAACATCTATGTAAGTATTGTTTTATCTCTTCGTTTCCTTCTTTCTTGAATAGTAACTCTCCTATAAGTTTTTCAGTGTCTTGGATATATGGCCTGTGTAATCTTGTTATTTTTTTCCTAATTTAATTATATTCTTCACATTCCAGGATAAAATGTTCTAAGTTTTCTGTATCTTTTTCACACAGTCTGCATTTTGTATCCTTCTTAAATCTTTTTCGGTCTTCTAGGTTTAGGGTGTTTGATCTGCATTTAAAAAATGTGACTGAGGCTGCTGTGTTGTCATATACTTCATCTTCTCCCCCAATTTCTTTTTTTATTTTCTTGTAAATGTTTAGACTTTTTTTTTATTCCATGTCTTTTTGCCACATTTGTGTATCCCATTCATAGATCTTCTTACACAGTTCTGTCTTTGTCATCCTGCTCAGTTTTGTTCTATTTATGTTTAGCTCCTTTAGACACCTATTGCATTCTTTTACCCATTTATTATTATTCTCCTCTAATCCTTCTTCAATTATTTCATATAGCATTCTATTTCCATCACCGTTCATTATGCCTTGTAAGTATTGTATGTAGTCTTGATCGCATTAGTTTTGATTCTAACAGGGATGCTCCTACTTCTCCTCGAAGACAGCTAATTGGGGTTCCTTTAGATCCACCCAATATCATCCTATGTAAAACTTGGCCTATTCCATCTGTCTATCCGGTACCGTTCTTACTGTACCGATATCTCCAATCTACCTTTTATCACACGCTGTAAGCCCTATGGTATTTGTATAGGCCTAGCCTATCTGTTATATTCACCCTTTAGCAGTTTCAGTATGTTGATGACTTTATATTACGGTATGCTGATAAGGTAGGCAAACCGGGGCAATGTTTTTTTAGACTGATTTGAGTGTGAGATGGAATACAGACTAATGTGGTGAAGTTGCATTGTTTTGGCCATTCACTTCTCTTCTAGTTGTTAATTGAGATAGTTTGTATCTCATTCGATATCTATAGCTCGTTCTTAAGCTGAATAAAATCGTCTAATGTTAGGCAGAGTACAATAAAAATAGCGTTGTCTTATACTGAAAATTGTAGTGTCCCTCTGTGTTTTCTCTTATCACAATGGAGTTAGGCCTACCATATTGTCTCATCTGTTCCTCTCACACGTCAATTAGTCTCTAGCTACTACTACTACTACTACTACTACTACTACTACTAGGCTATTGATCCTTATTAGGCCTGGTCCCCATACTCATTAGTCGCGCATTGTTCACACTAATTATTTGACCACTTTTCTATTTTCAAATTTTTATATTATCTTCACTGTGGTTCCCCATATCGGTAGCTGTTCTCATTCTTTCCCTTTTCAGATTTAGTAGGGTAGATTTGTCATGGTAGTCAGTGTGATCCAATTGTGATGCCGTATCGAAAATAATAATACCCATACACAAAATGTGTCAAAATATACCTTTGCTATCGCACTTTTAGTAATTTGGGGTGATAGTATTTTTCGATGTACCAGTATTTATACTAATTGGATAGCTGCGTACGACTTCGCTAGTCCATCCAAGTCTTATATTGTTATTTCCAATCTAGTTGTTCTCCTATATCACTAATTAGTATGTTTTCTGATATAATCATTAATATTTACTATAGCCTACTATATATCGGTGTACCTCCCTCTTTTTATTTATTTTTTATTTTTATTTAACCTGGCGAGTTTGCACTTATGGTCACTTTGTGCTAGAAACTCTACCTCGAGCTGTTTGATTGATGGTACGGTACGGTACTGTGTTGTAGCCTATACTTGGATTATTAGAACGATACATTGCATTACCAGTAATCACAACTAATGTTATTCCATGTACTGTATTTTAATATCAGTGTAATATTATCGTCGGCTATTGTTAACATATACTAGCCTCCTTAAGTTAAATTACAGGTGTTATACCGCTCCACGTAGGGTATTGTTTCAGGGTAAAACAAACACAATGGCGTCATCATGCAATTTTATAATACGTATATAATTGCGACATGAGAAGAGTATACATGTAAGTGTCCATAATCCATGTAATTGGGAGTTTGAAACCCATTTAATCTAAAACAAGAAAAAAAAATATATATAGAAAACAAACGTGTTGCTAATACCAGTAAACACCGGCACCGGTAAATTACTGGTAACTATCCATATATTTAGCTTGAAAATGTCGACCTTTATTTTACCCTAGACTTTTACAGTACAATATAGTAAATCTGGTATAATGAGCGATACTGATGAGATTATGAGTGCATTGTCATGGTGCAGTGAGCGGCTCTAGTGAGAATCTGTGAGTCAGGAGGGAGAGGCATTGATTGGTTGAGTCATAGGGCATCATGTGATCGAGTCACTAGACCGACTCATGTTCCTGAACGGTTAGTTGCAGACTTTGGGTGATTAATTCAACATTTAATTTAGGCAGGGACTACACTGTAATATAATACATTTTCGATATAATGAAAAGAAAGGGTCAATTAAAGTGGCCAAAGTAATATTTTTGTATTAGGTAAAGTGACAGTAACTATGAGTCCATTCGTGGCTCAGGGTGATTTAGCCAACTTGATTTATTTAAGCTTTGTAGTAATAGCCTGTGTTTAATCCAATCATACCGACATAACTGCCGAGATGAGGCGTTCGGTTCTTGGTTTAGTTCATGTGACTCATGGTGAATCATACAAATTTTGATTTATACTGCAGCATTTTCGAGTCACGTCTTAAGGGGGGGATGGCTCACCTTTTGGGCGATTTTTGAATGTATTCATTGTTTCCAATTTCCTCCCTAGATCTCCATATTAAAAAAAAAAAAAAAAAAATCCATTTGATCCCCCTTCTAGATTAATTTGTAAATTTTTCGGCAGAAAAATTTTCCGGCCGAAGGCCGGTCCTTCCAGCATTACAGGCTCACTATCGTTCGCCAGGGAAAAAATCGACACCTAAATAGCTCGAAAGAAATGACGAAGAAATGGGGCGAAAAGTCTTAAAATCGACTAACTAATGGGGAAAACACTTTAACATCTGAAAACTAATGGAGCTAAACATGAGGGAGAAAGTGGTTCAGAAAACCGGCCCATCTCCCCTTAATTCACAGAATAGTTCAATTCAATTCAAATTTTTTTTTTTAATTGAATTGAACTATTCTTTGAATTGAATTGAACTATTCTTTGAATTAAGGGGAGATGGGCCGGTTTTCTGGACCACTTTCTCCCTCATGTTAAGCTACTCGTTGTAAGGCCACACTTTCAGTTCCTGGTTGACGTCGCACGTGACCCATGGTTAAATATTATTGTAATTCTGGTAGAAAGAGTGCAATCTCACGTACCGTACCGTTAGTTCTTTTAATGCACCACAGGTTGTTCATTGGGAGTCTTAACTGCGTTTATAAAGTTTTGTTTTATTTTCTTCTCGCAGGGATTATTACCGGTATTTAATAATTGTGTACCTTGTAGCTTAGGAATATTCATAACATTTTGGGGACTTCATGTATTTTTATGTAGAAATATATGACTACAGGCATTTATCGTTAGGTTGATTTATTTATGTAGTTTTGTGATTTATTAATACCGGTATTAGAACCTATACCGGTACCGATATATAATATACAAAAGTCAGATCTCGTGTATAAATCAATCCCAATTGGCTGCACTGTCATCAAGTAAAACGTGAAGTGCACGAACTTTTATGAGTGACTGCACCTATAAAACACAGTATTTTAACCCCTTTGTTTTTTTCACATGCTGGTAAAAGATAAACTCTACCATATCGTACCTGGAACACAATTTAATCGGAAATTGTAAAACGTTTTTTTTAACGAAACCGTTTAAAATATTTTGTATATAGGCTACTAGCAGTGCCGTAATTATTCTTTCTGTCACACACTCCCACTCTCACACACACGCACTCCTCTCTCTCTCTCTCTCTCTCTCTCTCTCTCTCTCTCTCTCTCTCTCTCTCTCTCAGGTAGTAATTTATTGGTATCTGTCACTAATATGGATTGGACGCCATAACATTTCTCCGATTTTGTCTTGACCGTCCTATTTTTGTCTGTGTATGAAGGAGACAAAAGGAAAAGATACCTTAAACTAGTCCCCCCAAATTCAATGTACCGGTATGTTAAGGGGAGACTGACCGTTTGTTTGGTCTATTAATTCATTTATTCATTTTTTTTTTTAGTTTCCTCCCTAGCCCTCCATCAAGCTAGAAAAACACCCCCTAGACCCCCCTTCAAGATAAATTTGTAAATTTTTCGTTAGAAAAATATCCCGGCCGAAGTCCGGTTCCTCTTAAAATTGCAGGCTCGCTATCGCTCACCAGGAAATAATCGACACGTAATTGGCACGAAAGGTCTTAAAATTGACAACGAAATGGGGGGAAAGGTTAATATCGCCAAACTAATGGGCCGAACGTCTTATAATCTCAAAACTATTGGGGCTAAACATTAGGGAGAAGAGGGTCCAGAAAAACGGTCTGCCTCCCCTTAAGAGTCAAAATATCTGGACACACGGAGCTTGAAGCAGTTTAAGTCATAGGATGAGGGAGACCTTTCTAGAGCTTGCTTGTTGAGTAGAAGAAAGACTGGGATAATCGGTTCAATCATGGGTTGGAGTTAGAGTTGAACAGAATAGGGGTGGGATTGTGTTGAATTTGAAAGGTATCTGCCCCCTACTCTTCGTAATGGATGCAACAAATGAGAACAATTGGACGATAGTTGGAGGGTTGGGAGCGGTCACCCTTCCTTGGGACATGTTGAATGAGAGCAAACTTCCAACATGAAGAGGATGATATCTCTCTCCTTCGGTGTGATTAGCCTAGGCCTATGTTGACCTCATTGGCTTCAAATTATGGTTATTTTTTCACCATTAATGTTTCTTCTCGTTTAGCTTCTTTTTTTATTTTTGTTTCTTCTATCTATTATCGTTTTGCGTTATTATTACTTCATTTTCTTAAATGTTTTTCCTTTATGTTTTGTTTGTCTATCTTTTGTTATATACCGGTATTCTTATTTCTCCAATGCGCAAACTGCTTACCGGTATTTCTTTTATGATTTTCCTTTATCTTTTGCTTCTCTATCTGTTATCTATTCTTATTTCTCCATTGTGTAAACTGCTTATTGTCCTGTTATACATTATCATGTTGTTTCTTCTTCTTCTTCTCCTTCAGCTTCTTATTTCCTCTTCCCATTCTTCTTTTTCCAGCAGCTCGGATGATTTTTCCTACTGTCTGGTGTCTCACAAATTCCTATATTTCCCTTTGTTCTCCTTTACTCCCATTTTCTTTTCCCTTATCAGCCGTTTTCTTTGTGCTTGTTCAATGTTTTCTCGATATTGGCTATATTTTTGTTATATATTCTGAGTTGTTCACATTGAGCTATTTTCTCATTTTAACTTTTACTTCCTAACGTTCATAAATCAATCAAGCACATTATGATGAGTAAATAGTTAAACCCATACAGTGCCAATGACTTCCTTTTCATTGTATTGTAGCAACTATTAGACGATATTATTCAGATTAGGAAGGACCTATAACAATAATTTAGCTTCAAAGGGGAGGTGTGGTGGAGTGGTCATGCCACTGGATTGGTAATCCAATGGACCCGGGTTCAAATCCCGATATGTCAATGGGAAGATATTATTGGGATTGAATTTGTGTTGTACCTAGTATCAGTGCATTACCACAAAGCCCACCGAAATGCCAAAAAAATACCCTGATTGTTCCCTGATTAAATAACACTATGAATATTCCCATATTCAAAATATGTTACAGGGGGACAATGCCTAGTGAGTTCACTGCTCAATAGGTGGCGTTCTGAGAGTGAGGGTCTGAGTCTGAAGGGTGAGACGGTGAAGCACTTGAACGAAGCAACCAGCCGCTTCAGAGATGGAGCTGCTTCGAGCCATGATGGATGCTTCGCATGTCTCATTCCCCAGACTGGAACAAGACCTCACGGGCTTCACCGTGTTGAGCGGTGGAATGTACAGGCTCTCAGCCTATGCCCGAGAGGGAGTAGTTGGAATATAGAAAAAAAAAAAAAAATCAACAAATCCTTTTAATTACTGCAGAACCTTCCTACGCTGCATAATATCGTCTAAATATAGCTAGAATAAAAGTTAACACACGTCGCTGGTACCGGTACTCAAGGGTTAGGAGCTTTATAGGCTATACTGTATATATAGGTACTCAAGACACATAGGCTACCCACATAGACACATTGTTAAGAGATAGGCTCCTTATAGTCAATAGTTATTGTAAACCTACCACAGTAATAATAATGGATTAATAATATACGAGTGACAATTATAAGGTAAGATTCCATTAATATCGTCATAATTGACTGGGTTGGCATGAATAAATTAAGTGATTTAAAATGTGACTTGAATCAGCACTATTTTACACATTAAACTTTTCATAAATGTCAACAATACATATATATATATATATATATATATATGACAAAAAAGAAGAGGAAAAATGGAAGCAATTTAATTTACCGGTTTTAACTCGTATATTTGGCAACAAAGAATGCCATATAAAATTCATATTTATTTGTGTATATACAGTATACCGTATACAAATATATACATACAGTTCATGAATCTCATGAATGTTGACAACGTTCGAGATACGGGAACCCAGACACAACACATATTGCATTACCTACACCGTACCGGGACTTATTTTACCCGCTATGTCTATATTTGTTTTCATAGACCTTAATTACATAGCCTACCGGTACTAATAAACAATGGAATAATACTTGAGCAATATCTATGGTTCCTACCCCAAAAAACATGTATTTATTTTTGTACGGTATACATATATTTATGACGTGACAGGTTATATAAAATAGGACTCTGTCAAGTCTTACTATATATTATTATATAGTGATACTGGTACCGATAGATAGGCTAGGCCTATTCTAAAATTGTCTTTTATGAGTTTCTGCCTCGGCCTCCCTCCTTCCCTTCTGTCTGTCTTACATCATCCATCAGTTGTCTTCCTCACTTAGTATCTTCCTCTACAATATCTCCCCCCCCCTCTCTCTCTCTATATATATATATATGAGAGACTAAAATTACCAAATACAGTAGTAGGCCTATCATTAACTGTCTCATCTATTCCCCTCGTCCTCTTCCCCCATCTAGGTCCCATGAAGTTTAATTTTGCACCCCATTTGACACTCACTACACACACACACACACACACACACACACACACTCTCTCTCTCTCTCTCTCTCTCTCTCTCTCTCTCTCAATTTCACAAAAGCTCTCGGATTCTGTTTTTGTTCTGGTTCTTAAGTTTGTGGCTGATCGATTATTGACGTGTGAGCCGCGGTGGTGGCTCTGAAACATAGCCGGCCCGATGTCGAGATAAAGTACCGGTACTGTAGGTCCATATAGAGAGAGAGAGAGAGAGAGAGAGAGAGAGAGAGAGAGAGAGTGAGAGAGAGAGAGAGAGAGAGTATACAACGGAAATCAAGCAACAACAGATCTAGTGACTTCTAGGTTGCTTGTCCTCCAAAACACTGAGGATCACGTGTCCAAACAGTGGTTTAGAGTGGGTAAGGGAACATTAGAAAGGGAATTACTGCCCTGGAACTAATGTCCGTGGCAGGATTAGAGAGAGAGAGAGAGAGCTTGAGCTTTTAATGGAGCCCACCTCGCTTGTTTTCTTTCTCTCCCTCCATTCAGCATACTGTTTTAAGACGTTTACCCCCATCCAGGTTTCAATATTTTCCTGGCGAGCGGTAGCGAGCCAGCATATATATATATATTTGTTTTGAAAGCAAGCTAAATTTATATATTTTTTCGATAGAAAAATTTCTCCGGCGAAGCCGGATCTCTCCATACAATGTTGTCTCGCTATCGCTCGCCAGGAAGAAATCGACACCTGGATGGGGATAAACGTCTTAAAACAGTTGGCTGAATGAGGCCGAATGGATACAAGCCAGGGAAAGAGAGAAAAG
Source organism: Paralithodes platypus (assembly GCA_032716605.1). Taxonomy (NCBI): domain Eukaryota; kingdom Metazoa; phylum Arthropoda; class Malacostraca; order Decapoda; family Lithodidae; genus Paralithodes; species Paralithodes platypus. Next base: position 17,549,690 of record CM064575.1, read on the forward strand.
GAGAGAAAGATATAAAAAGCCGGTGAACCCCCTTTAACAGTAGGGTACTTTATAAGCCACTATAGACCCCTTCAGTAGGATGACACCCTCTCATTTACATAATTCTGGTATACCTGTAGATTGTAATATTCAGGTATATAATTATACTGTACGCTTGCCTCCCACACAACCTTCCTAAACTGAAGAAAATCGTGTATTGATAGCTATAACACAATACCAAAGGTTAATTAATAGTTCTATAGACAATACTATATTTTTATTAAATTCTTTCATAGGCCTACATTACACAAATTTTTCAGGTTAGGAAGGACACACGCATAAGCTCATAATTATACTCTCTCACACACACACACACACACACACACACACACACACACACACACACACACACACACACACACACACACACACACACTCAGTCAGGTCCCCAAAATGGCAAGTCAAAGAGAAAAGTTGTTCTATCATTGTGTAGTAAAGGTCTATGGGGGGCAGGGAGGTCGGAAATTGAATGGGAGGCCGGAAAGGGGGAGAGGAGGAGAGGTTATGGAGTACGAGAGGCTGCTGGAACGTACTGTGTGTGTGTGTGTGAGTGAGAGAGTGTTTAGTATGGAGAACGAGAAGAGTGAGGCTGCCATGACTTAACTGAAGAGAGAGAGAGAGAGAGAGAGAGAGAGGAGGTGTTAAAGGTGGAGGTGCATGGGTTGAGATAAACATGGAATAATAATCGCCAACCTACACACAATTATCTTGAAAAATGCAATGGCACTGAAATAATTATTTACAATGGTATAAAGGATTTGTGGATCGTCTACACCAGACCTGTGACGTCACACCAGTACCCTCATCGTGGACTTACACTCCTATGACGTCACAGGTCCGGTTTAGACGATCCACACAATCCTTTATACCATTATTAATAATTATTTCGGTGCCATTGCATTATGAAAGATAATTATGTGTAGGCTGGCGATTATTATGCCATGTTTATCTCAACCCATGCACCCCCACTTACACCTTTAAGTTGAAGTGAGAGGATAGATGAACCTTATATTATGAATACATACTGTAGCCGGTCATATGCTTAGTTACATCCTTGGATATTAATGTCTAGGTCAGCTGAGTATGCATAGGGGACAAGCATACATAACCAAAGTAAAATAACATATCTTGATACCTAGATAAGTTGAGTGTGACTGATATAATACAACACAATCACATGAAGCACTTGAATAATGTAACATGACCTATTTTACCAATCATTCAATACGTACCAAATTAACAACAAATGTGGCTTATATTCATCCTGCATATTGGGTACAGTTGCCAGATAAGTAGTTCTCCCGACTACCGGTTCTTGTTATGCAAATTTATGGAGGAGAATGAATCAATAAGATCAAAGTTTCCTTATTAGCCTATGCTGTAATTACATATGAGGGGGAGGCCATAACTCATGTTGGCAGCCGCGCGTACCGTATGGCTGTATTGATAGAGTGCAGAGAGAGAAAGTGAATGAGTGAGTGAATGTAAGTGGAGAGGATAGAATCAAAGGACCTTAGCCTACTTTCAAGAAGAAAAAAAAAAAAACACACACACACACACACACACACACAGTGACCGGTCACATTGACGGAGCGCACTGGGTCATTGTATTGTAGTCGCTTGGCTCTGGTAGCCCGGGTTCGATCCCAGTTACCTGGCTGTGAGGTTTCTGTCAAAAACAAAAACTTTCCTGGCTGTGGAGGTTAGGTTTGGATGCACCACCTCTGGGTACCACCTGGTTCTTTGCCCACATCCTAGCCTTTCTGGGGGTTGCCTATGTAGACGGTCTTGTGGCAGCCAGAGTCAGTCTGTTGACTAGGCTACTTAGGATAAATAAGGTTAAGAAATTATGTATTTTCAGCCTCATTGGTTGCCGGCTCAAAATAAACCGATTATTATTATTATTATTATTATTATTATTATTATTATTATTATTATTATTATTATTACTACACACAACCATCTGTCCACCATTGCTCTAGAGTGTAGATAACACTAGAACCCTTCATGAAGTTGCACACAGGATGTGCCTAGTTGCCCTCAATTAATATATTACAAAAGAAAAACGAGAAACTATGCCATCACTACTGAGAATAACACAACATACCGGGATATACAATGCTATCTCATGCTGTATAGGATAGTCGGCCTTGTTGCTGTGTGTGTGTGAGTTGTTAGTGTCTGTGTGTGTTAGTGTCTGTGTGTGTGTGTTATTGGTTTCGGTAGTCTATTTATTATTGTTTACAAATGTAGTTTATTATTTTTTTACAAATTTATAATTTCAGTGTCAGTATTCACCGGTGTTACGTAAGGACTAATTTTCATTTGATTGTCTAATATTATTATCAATTACCGGTTCTGGTATAATTGTTACCGGTAGAAGTATGATTATTTTATAAGGGTCTAATTGTGAGAATGTTTATCATTACGGTTATAATAAAAATGATATAATCAACGGCACCATTATCGACAATATATATTATTATTTGTTGCATTATATTACCGATAAGACAACTGTATTGTTATTCTGTACTTACTGATATGCTTGTTTTATTGAATTGCCGACTTGCGAGTTTCGTTCTATAAGGAAGTTGGAGCTGTAAATATCGTTTTTTTAGCAGAATTACGAACTAAAATACGGTCGTAGTACATTAATAAATACATAAAACCCAATTCAACATACCCTTTAACCATCAGAAACCTACATTATTATTGTATTTCTGTTTAATATCGATGTTTAAGGCTCCAACTTCCTTGTAGCCTGAAACTCGCAAGTGTTCGATACGCATGGCTACCGATTCACGACTTTAAAACAAATTATGAATAGGCCTACCATTTTTTTTTTTTTTTTTTTTTTTTTTTTGCCAGTGATGTGGCCGCGACCTTGGTGAAGATGGGTTTAATTATGTAAACCGTTATGAGCTAGTTTTAAAATGGCTGGTCATTCTCTCTCTCTCTCTCTCTCTCTCTCTCTCTCTCTCTCTCGAACAAGTTTGTGTACGAGTAATTCATGATTTTTTTCTTTACTTAAAGTTTTTCTTTAATACCTCAGTTTTGGTCGCTCAAGATTCCCCCCCCCCCCCCCAGTCCAGAATATATTTTGGAACTCTGTCCCTTTTGATACGAGTTTTTGTATACTGGTGTAGGCTATATAATTTTTGGGTTATGAATTTCGCTATAGAAAAAAAAATATATATATCCTAGGCCTACAATTATACCGTAGAGTAGAAGCAGTATACCGGTATCTGATTGTTGTGTATTTATCATAGTTCCCAACGCTTAGAATTCGCGGGCTGTTAGCCACTGAAGTTAAATTGGAAAATGTTATTGTAGATACTTGGTACGGTATATAGATTATCCTATATTTTGTGTAATTGTCTTCCGTTTATGGTAGGCCTACGATAGATTGTTTTTGTTCCCGGTAAAACTCTGCTATACGTATATAGGCCTGTTGTACATAAGCTATGATATTGTATGATAGCCTGTGATAGATACGGTACGGTAGAGTATGATGGCCTTCTGGTGTAGCATAGGTTTATGTACCGTAAGTAGGCTATGAATAATTACCGGTACCGGTACCGTACTTCATCCACACACACACACACACACACACACACACACACACACACACACACACACACACACACACACACACACACACACACACACACACACACACACACACACACACACACACACACACACACACACACACACACACACACACACACACACACACACACACTCACTCACTCACTCACTCACTCACTCACTCACTCACTCACTCACTCACTCACTCACTCACTCACTCACTCAATCTTTCTCTGAAATTCATTAGAAAAAGGGCATCCTTAGATGTGACACATAATTTCTTCACATCTGGTTAAAGAGTGGAATAGTTTACCAAGGGAGGTGGTCGACAGTAATTCTATTGATACGTACCGGTATAAGAAAAGACTGGACGATCATCTAATGAAGATTGGGTTAATATGGATTAATCAGTAGGCATGTGTAATTTCTTCCACTAAACTGTCCCTGTCTAGTAGTATTAAGGCCGGACCACCTAGATGGGACCGCAAGGTCTGTGTGGTCTCAGTATCTGTGTAACTCTGTGTAACTCTCTCTTTTCTGCCGTCCCCCCTTTTCCCACTTGACTATCAACACTATCAACCCCCCTTCCCCACAACCCACCTCCACACCTCTCCGAAGACGTACCAATCAAGCGGGTGAATGGGAAGTCATTAAAAAGTAGGTATCAATTCTTTCCCCTCCGGTGCGGCAGAGTCGGAGCTCCGGAATGCTATCTCCGCCGTTAATTTAGGCCCTCCGGTGTTTTTGTTTGGGGCTGTATTTGTGGGGTATGGTACGGTAGGTGCTGGGGTTGTGTGTTGATGGGTGTGGGGGCTGGCTCAGAGTTATTTATTTATTCATTTACCGGTATTTATTTATTTATTTATTATTATTATTATTATTATTATTATTATTATTATTATTATTATTCGTATTATTAGTATTAGTATTTTTTTTAGGGGTGGGGGGTGGGGGGGCGTGAAGAGCGAGTTGCAAAACTATTTCTACCTTAGTTTCATTTGTTTGCGTCGCGGTACAGTAGGCTATATATTTAATTCCACCATCCCCAGGGTAAGAGAAAGATTCGTGTTATCGTAATATGTAATAAAGTTAGAATAAGTACCGTGACCAGTATGGATATACAGTAGGCTACCATTATAGTACCATTATAGTACCATTATAGTACCCTGGGACTTGTGTAGTCTAGGGCTAGGTTGCCGCTAGGACTATGCAGTGGGATATTTCAGTACAACAGGGCACTTTATTTTAGGGGCCGTATTGTATCCTTGACCAAGACCTTGACCTTTTACGCTACCCATCGCTCCATGTTTCATACAACAGAACCATGTACAGCATGTCAGCCACGCCCCTGCCATCTCGTGTACACACTGTTCGCCCTCAAGCCACTGCACCTGTGAGTCCGGCCCGCCCATGCTAAAGACTAGGGTTTGCTATTCTAGAAGATGAAAGATAACATACGGTACCCATAAATGTTTAGAGGAGACAAGCATTGTAGCCTAAGCTAAACTAGGCTATAGAGATATCGATACAAATAACGTTATGACTTTCTAGGATAAAATGGTAGAGCAAGGAATGAATCTTTGGGAATAATAATGTGCATTTCAATAAGTTATAAGGTAGTGCTGTGAGTGAAAGTGGTCACAAAGGGGTACCGTAGGACACGAAAGAGTCACCCCCATGCTTCTATCATCTGTCAGCAGGCGCCCCTCATCCCACCCAAGTTGGGTAGGATGAAGGGCGACTGCTGACAGATGATAGGACCATGGGGTGATTCATGTGTGCCCTACCCCTCGGATATACATGCGTCTGGTAATATAGATAAATAGATTTGTTTTTTTATGATACAAAAATATACTACTATCCGGTGAATAAATATACTACTATCCGGTGAATAAATTGTATTTTTTTCTCAGATGAAGATTCTCTCTCTCTCTCTCTCTCTCTCTCTCTCTCTCTCTCTCTCTCTCTCTCTCTCTCTCTCTCTCTCTCTCTCTCTCTCTCTCTCTCTCTCTCTCTCTCTCTCTCTCTCTCGGCTTCCCCGAGATGTTATAGACTGCAGCACCGTTGATTCATTTAAACTTCGCCTAGACAAATATCTCGTATCAAACCCGCGACTGACTGCGTTTGTAAATGAATAACTTTATTTTATCCTCCCATCTGTCCCCTACTAACTTCCTAATCCTGCCACGGACATTAGTTCCAGGGCAGTAGTTCCCTTTCCAATGTTCCTTTACCCACTCTAAACCACTGTTTGGACAATTGATCCTCAGTGTTTTGGAGGACAAGCAGCCTAGAAGGGTCACTAGAACTGTTGTTGCTTGATTTCCTTTGTACTCTCTCTCCGCTTATCCTATTTCCCATCTTCCTCCTCCTTTCTCCCCTGATCCTCCTCCCCCCCCCTCCTCCTCCACTTCTCCCCCCTTCCCTCAGCCCTCCAGAGCTTTTACTGTTACAACACGCATTTCCAACTAGATTCCATGCCCTCTCCCTCTCTCTCTCTATATATATATACCGATGTATATATATAAATATATATATATATATATATATATATATATATATATATATATATATATATATATATATATATACCGGTATATACAGTATAATATTATACTGTATATGGTTATATCATCTTTATGCTTGAACCATAGAGACTTTTAAGTACCGGTACACCTCCACTTTGATATGGATATATGCCAAAATGGTAGGCTAGGGGGTGCCAGAGTCGGCTCTCTCATGTTCCGTCTTAAAGGTGGGGGCTCATGGGTTGAGATAAACATGGAATGATAATCGCCAAGCTGTACATAATTATCTTGCAAAATGCAATGGCACTGAAATAATTATTAACAATGGTATAAAGGATTTTGTGGATCGTCTATACCGGGCCTGTGACGTCACAAGAGTGTAAGTCCAGCATCCAGTCTGGTGTGACGTCACAGGCCCGGTATAGACGATCCGCAAAATCCTTTATACCATTGTTAATAATTATTTCAGTGACATTGCATTTTACAAGATAATGATATGCAGGTTGGCGATTATTTTTCCATGTTTACCTCAACCCATGAGCCCCCACCTTTAAGGGAGCCCATCTCTCTTTTTTTCTCCCTCTCTTTGGCTTGTATCCATTCAGCCTACCGTACTGTTTTAAGACGTTTACCCCCATCCAGGTGTCAATATTTTCCTGGCGAGCGGTAGTGAGCCAATATATATATATTTTTGTTTTGACAGCAAGCTAAATTTGTACAATTTTCGATAGAAAAATGTCTCCGGCGAAGCCGAATTTCTCCATACAATGCTGGCTCGCTATCGCTCGCCAGGAAGAAATCGACACCTAATGGGGATAAAAGTCTTAAAACAGTTGGCTGAAATGGGCCGAATGGATACAAGCCAGGGAAAGAGAGAAAAGGAAAGAAATCTAAAAAAAAGCCGGTGACCCCCCTTAAGTGACTCATGGTAAGCTACCGGTACCGTACGTCACTATTCCAGGTAGTGTAACCTTTTAGCTACACCCGGTACAGTATATATTGATCCACTCACTACACTCATGGTTCTTTGGAAGGTACAGTTGCCCACATAGGTTCTGTTCTTTTATGGGATCTTATACGTAGAAATATATTGCGCATTATTGAATTACGAGTGTTGTTTCTTATGCAGTGGTGTATTTTCTCTTCTTCTTGATCTTATACGTAGAAATATATTGCGCATGAATGAATTATGAGTAGTTTCTTATGCAGTGGTGTAGGTTCTCTTATTCGTGATCTTATACAAAGAAATATATTGCGCATGAATGAATTACGAGTGTTGTTTCTTATGCAGTGGTGTAGGTTCTCTTCTTCTTGATCTTATACGTAGAAATATATTGCGCATGAATGAATTATGAGTAGTTTCTTATGCAGTGGTGTAGGTTCTCTTATTCGTGATCTTATACAAAGAAATATATTGCGCATGAATGAATTACGAGTGTTGTAGGTTCTCTTCTTCTTGATCTTATACAAAGAAATATTTTGCGCATGAATGAATTACGAGTGTAGTTTCTTATGCAGTGGTAAACTCATCTCATTATTCAACGATAATTAAAAGAAACCACACTTGCTATTCATTCATGCTAATTTGACTAAGATACTGCCCCATAAGTAGTGTAGAGATTCATACAAGAAGCGATAGGTCATTCAACGGGGATACTATTTCTACACAATGATACACAGTCCAAGGTTTACAAGCTTTATTTACATAAAGTATAGTACACTGTAAACTTACAAGGCTCACACAGATCATTAATCAAGGTTGAGATGAATACAAAAAATGACACGGATAGCAGCTGGTTTACAATGTGAATGCTGAAGGCTGTAAATGACACGGATAGCAGCTGGTTTACAATGTGAATGCTGAAGGCTGTAAATGAAACGGATAGCAGCTGGTTTACAATGTGAATGCTGAAGGCTGTAAATATACAAGGAACTGAACAATATACAAGATCAGATGACAATATGTGAAAATAGTATCAAGTGCAGAAGGCTGAAGGATACCTGAAGTGTTGAAGGCTGAAAATAATTAAAGCTGAAACTGAATATAGGAAATAGTTTTATGCCAAGTACTGAGGTGCTGAGGGCTGAATGACTACATAAATACAAAATGGATATATCACAATACGGTATGCAATGTGGTTAAAGACAAGATATTCAATGAGGTTAGCAACTCTATCAGCCATGGTGTGGTCTTGTTCAAGTAAACTTTAGGTAAAACTTCTGTTCTCTTTCCTTGCTGGTCGGTTGAGGGTAAGGACTGACCTGGGCTGCTGCAAGGTGATATTGGGTCCCTTCTCTACTGAGGTGTTTATCCGCCTACCTGGGTAGATACGGTAGGTAGTGATGGAGGTCCGGCAACCATTTTGTCTGTTTTGATCCTTTTTCTGCTAAAGTCTGGTAGAGGAAAATTGAAATTTTCCTGGGGTACCTATTTGATGATGCGTTGTTCCTTTCTCCTCGCTCATCGTTAAGTGATGGATAACCCTTACTAAGTTAGTGTGGAGCTCGGGTATTTGCTCTTCATTCTTATTCTACTCTTGGGTTATTTCTTTGTTTTGCGATACATTTACTTTCATATATTAGATCACACAGAGGAACAGAACTTTTGTGGGCAACTGTACAGTCAAGAGCACAAATGGTGATGCACCCATTTGAATCAGTATCGAACACAAACGAGATAATGCAATGGGTTATTATAGCCCGATTACTTCAAAACTTGGCTTGTAAAGTTTCAAAGATTCGAATTGGTGTACCGGTAACCTTATACAGTATATGGTAACGACCGTAGCTTCGGGCCTTCCCTAGTCTTTTAAAGTTTCAAAGATTCGAATTGGTGTAACCTTATCCAGTATATGGTGACGACTGTAGCTTCGGGCCTTCCGGTAGTGAGTGACGCGGTGGTTAGCGACGGTGGAGGGCCCTGAGGGGGACATTGGTAGTACAAGTACACCACTATAATAGGGCTGACGTCTTTACGGCCACCTCAGACCTGGTACTGGGGCCGTAATGGGACCTTAGAGAGAGAGAGAGAGAGAGAGAGAGGGAGGAGAGGAGGCAGAGGCATAGGCATACAGACAGACAGAGAGAGAGAGGCTGGTATTATCATAATGAACTGATTAATAGCAGCTCTTTCCATCACATTAATAGCAGCTCTTTCCATCACATTATCTTGAAGTACAGTTTTTGGATATGTTTGTACATAGTTCCTCGTTTATAGTATTTTATTGTACACTGTCTTATGATCTTATAATAATATATCGTGATGTATATTTCACATTTAAATCAGCGTCTTGCCAAAAATACTACTGACACAGACTGACAAAGAGAGGGGAATGAATAAGAAAGTGTTAAGGATTAATGATGTTAAGACAGGGGGATGGTAAGAATATTGACGAGAGAGAGAGAGAGAGAGAGAGAGAGAGAGAGAGAGAGAGAGAGAGAGAGAGAGGAGGAGGAGGAGGAGGAGGAGGAGAAGAAGAGAGAATGTCAAGGTGAAGACTGGAGGCTGAGGGGGGGGGGGGACATTTGTTTTTAGGGGAGGGAGTAAGGAGTTCGTTGAGTCAATTGAGAGAGAGAGAGAGAGAGAGATAGTGAGTGTGTGTGTGTGTGTGTTTGAGTGAGAGTAAGATTTACAGTTACACGGAGTTATAAGGAATAGTTTGTATCTCACAGCCCTTGCGGTCCTTTCCGGGGAGCTACTCGAAGTGGAAAAAAAGAGATTGTGTAGTGCATTACTCTCCTCATTATAGAGTGTGCATAATATCTTTGTTTATAACTTTTGAGGGAAGTTTGTTCCAGGTAGAAAAGATCTTATATGCGAAAACATTCTCAAATACTAGTGCCGAGCCTTTTCAATTCTAACTTCCAGCCATGGTTGCGTGTTGTATTTGTATTTAGGTAAAACATTTGCAATAATCTACATTGTCAAACCCATTAAGTATTTTTAAAAACTCTTAGTCCGCGTGTTATAGCGAAAATAAATCTAGAGCTTTCAACCGGTCTTCATAGCAACATCTTGCATTTTTTCAAGTTTAGTGGCATCTATCATTCACCCCGTCTGTTGAGGTCCATCCTGATCTGTTCAACTCCCTTGGGATCCTTCACATTCACGCCAAGCTTAATGTCGTCTGCAGGGTTGGAAATCACACTCATCAGACCAATATCGATGTCATTGACCAATATGATAAACAACAGTGGGCCAAGGATAGATCCCTGTGGAACTCCATAAGTGATGACTCCACTCAGAACAAAATACACCATTGATTACCACCCGAGAGAGAGAGAGAGAGAGAGAGAGAAGGGAGTACAAAGGAAATCAAGCAACAACAGGTCTAGTGACCCTTCTAGGCTGCTTGTCCTCCAAAACACTGAGGATCAAGTGTCCAAACAGTGGTTTAGAGTGGGTAAGGGAACATTGGAAAGGGAACTACTGCCCTGGAACTAATGTCCGTGGCAGGATTAGGAAGTTAGTAGGGGACAGATGGGTTAGTAACTGAGGGGGGATAAAATAAAGTTATTCATTTACAAACGCAGTCAGTCGCGGGTTTGATGCGAGATATTTGTCTAAGCCGAGTTTAAATGAATCAACGGTGCTGCAGTCTATAACGTCTCGGGGAAGCCCATTCCACCAGTTGACAACTCGATTGAAGAAGAAATTCCTAGATTCGTGTGAGTTAAAAGATTTACCAATAATTTTGCAACCGTTTCCCCGCGTGTAATTAGATTGGTCGATAGTGAAGTACTTACTACAGTTCATATTGTCAATGCCTTTGATGATTTTGAACACTTGAATTAAGTCACCTCTTAATCTGCGCTGGGTTAAAGGATATAGATTTAATTCTCTAAGACGCTCTTCGTATGGTTTGTTCTTTAGGCTAGGTATCATTTTGGTAACTCTACGTTGAACTCGTTCTAGCTTGTTTATATCTTTTTGGTAATAAGGGCACCAGGATTGAACACAGTATTCCAGAAGAGGGCGGACTAAGGAATTGTAAAGGGTTAGGATTACTTCTTTGGATTTATGCTCAAATGACCTGCCTATAAAGCCAATTATTTTGTTTGCCTTCTTAACAACTTCTGAACATTGTTGACTCGGTTTTAGGTTACTCGATATTGTTACTCCCAGATCGGTTTCTCTGTTTACATTCTTAAGCTGAGTGCCATTCATCGAATAGTTTGCTTTCTCATTTAGGTATCCGATATGTACCGTAGTACTTTACATTTATCCGCATTGAAACTCATTTGCCAAATTTGGGCCCAACATGACAATTTATCTAGATTGTGTTGCATATCGTCAACTTGTTCTTTCGAGAGTACGCTATTTGCAATTTTTCTATCGTCAGCAAATTTTGAGATTGTACAGGTGAGACCCTCATCTATGTTGTTGATGTAAATTAGAAAGAGAATTGGTCCTAGTACCGATCCCTGGGGTACCCCGCTACTTACATTGGTCCATTTAGATGCCTTACCGTTTATGACTACTCTTTGCTTTCTGTCGCTGAGCCAATTTTCTATCCATTTCAACACACCGTCTTGTATTCCATGCGCTTTTAGTTTTAGCAGTACACGTTTGTGGGGAACTTTGTCAAAGGCCTTTTGAAAATCAAGGTATATAATATCTACAGCTTTACTCTCATCGTAGAGGTTGAGGATATCGTGGAAGAAGTCTAAGAGGTTTGTTAAACAGGAACGTTTTTTACGAAAGCCATGTTGAGTATCTTTAAGTAAGTTATTTGCCTCTAAGTGATTTACGAGTCTCGTCTCTTATGACCGTTTCTAGCATTTTACATACAATTGAGGTTAAGCTAATTGGACGATTGTTACTGGGTAGGGATTTGCTGCCTTTTTTGAATATCGGTGTTACGTTGGCTAGCTTCCACTGATCAGGTATAGTCCCAGACTGCAAGGATTCATTGAATAGCAATGTCAGTGGTTTGGAGAGCTCATCCTTAGCTTCCTTTAGAACTCTAGGCGAGATTGTATCAGGTCCAGGCGTTTTATTTACCTTGAGTTTATCTAAACAATTCAATACTTCTCTCTGTAACGGTGATATTGCTTAGAACATCTGAATTATCAATCTGAATCGGCGATGGTGTAGGAATATCACTGAGGTCTTCGGTTGTAAAAACTGATGCAAAGAAGGTATTGAGGGCATTACTCATTTGTACTTCGTCTTTGGTGTATTCTCTATTTTCATCGACTAACGGTCCAACAGTTGAAGTAACTACTTTTTTCTTTCTGATATAACTATAGAATTCTTTCGGGTTTGTTTTACTTTGATTCGCGACATGTAACTCCAGGGTCTTTTTACTTTACTTAATTAACTTTTTGGCTTTGCGTCGTAGCTCTACAAATTTCACCCATTCTTCGTAATTTTGTGAGGATTTTAATCTATCATTAGCAAATTTTTTAGCAAGCAGACAGTCTGAAATATCTTTATTCCACCATTTGGGCTTATCATTATGGCCTGGACGCCGTATTTTCGATGGTATGCAGTGTTTGCACTGCCTTAAGGTAAGTGGTTGTGAAACACTCCCAAGATGTATTTATGTCGTTATTGTTAGTCAGAAAGCTCCAGTCAGTTTCTTTAAGCTTTGATAGTTTATGAAAATTTGCTTTCTTGAAATTAGGGACTTTCTCAATGCTGCTATTTGATTTGTTACTAGTAAACTTTAAAGTGAAAGTTATCGTACGATGGTCGCTGTTACTGAATTCATCACCAACATTCAAATTCTCTATTAATTCTCCTTTTGTTGCGAGTACAAGGTCAAGCACATTATTACCACGGGTCGGAGATTGTACAAATTGAAAAGTGAACTCTCTTGCGAGTTAGCATAGAGGTCGTGTCCAGAGTTTGAAGTAAGAATATCGCCCCATTTAGTCACGGGTAAGTTGAAATCGCCAAGAATTACGGTATCTTGTATGTTAGTTATTTCTGCAATTTGTTCATAAATTTCACTGTCAGTTTGCACTGATTGAGCTGGGGGTCTGCTAGTGTTATTTTAGTTCCTCGTTTATTATTTAATAGTACGTAAGATATGTCTATATTCGCAATTTGAGGTTTTGACATTAAGACGGGATTAAGACTTTCCTTTATATAAAACAGAACTCCTCCATTTCTATTGATCCAACTTTTCTCAAACATTGTATAACCAGGAAGCGTATATTCGGCTAAAAAGTCTCTGGTCTTCCGTATTTAACCAAGATTCTGTAATGCCGATTATATCATAATGTTCTGTAAACACGATTTCCTCTAGATCTGAAAATGTATTGCGTATGCTACGAGCATTTACATAAAACACCTTAAGAGTATTAGAGTTGGATGTTACCGATTGTGCATTGTCTGAATTTTCAGTTCGTATTTGACTTACACTACCCTGCCTGGGTACCCCCGGTTGACCCCGTTTTTTGAACGGAAATCCTTGACTGCATCATTCAGCAGACGACCAAGACGTGCAGCTCCTACTTCATTGAGATGTACACCATCTCCTGAAAACAAAGATTTATCATAGTAAAAATTATCCCACGTGTTGACAAAGCCGATGTCCTCCTCCCTGCAGAGTTTGGCTAGTCGGCGATTTTTACTGGTAGCTATGTTGTAGAATCGGTTTTCTACATCAATCCGGGGAACAATTCCTGAAATTAAGATTCTATTAGATTTTTCCTTGAAGGACGTGATCAGCCGCCGGTACTTGCAAAGTAGTTCCTCTGACCGCGTCCGTTGGACATCGTTAGATCCAACGTGGATGACGTACGTAGTGCTTGCGGGGGCGAGCCTGGAAACCTCTTCCACAGCCGCAACAATGTCGTCCATGCCGCCACCTGGGATACAGAATCGCTTTCTGGTCCTGGGTGCCCTGGCGCAGAACTCGGTTAATTGGCCACGGACAGGGGGGGGGGGGGGAGAGAGAGAGAGAGAGAGAGAGAGAGAGAGAGAGAGAGAGAGAGAGAGGCTGTGTGTGTGTGTGTGTGTGTGTGTGAATGTCAAGGTGAAAACTGAGGGGAGGGTCGACGTTGGTGACACACAGTAATAAATTGAGCTACTTCATTATGCTAGCCGAGAAGCAAGAGAGAGTCGAAAGATGGAGGTAGTACTTCAGTGAGTTGCTAAATGTAAGGAATGAAGAGCCAGCAAACATAGCTGGATATGGTATGGGAGGGAGAAGAAGAGAAGTAGTGGAGGAGGAGGTGGGGATCAGGAGGTCAGAAGTGTGGGAAGCCATGAAAAGAGTGAAGTTGGGGAAAGCACCAGGAACAGATGGAGTGTGTGGGGAAATGTTGAGGTATGGTGGTGAGATAGTGATAGAATGGGTATGGAAAATGTGCAAACTAGCATGGGAGAAGGGGAGTGCACCCGATGACTGGCATAATAGTCCCCCTATATAAGGGGAAAGAGGAGTGTGTGGTAACCACTGAGGAATATGTCTTCTAAGCATAGTAGGGAAGGTATACAGTAGGGTAGTGATTGAGAGAGTGAGAGTGAGAACGGAGAAATGGATAGGCGACGAGCAGGGAGGTTTTAGGAAGGGAAGAGGATGTGTAGATCAGATTTTTACCCTGAATTGTGTTGTGGAGAAATATCTGGAGAAGAAACAAAAGGTGTATGTTGCCTTTATGGACTTGGAGAAGGCCTATGACAGAGTGGATAGAGAAGGTTTGTGGAAAGTATTTAGAATATACGGAGTAGAGGGCAAGTTGCTGAAAGCAGTGAAGAGCATGTATGAGGGTGCAAAGGCGGCAGTACGTGTGGAGAGTGATCAGAGCGAGTTCTTTGACCTGAATGTTGGTTTGAAACAGGGGTGTGTGATGTCCCCATGGTTGTTTACTGTATATATGGATGGAATCATGAAAGAAATCCTATCAAGAGCAGTGGATGTTTGTGTATCGCTGAAAAGGGAGGCAATTTAGTGGAAGCTACCTATACTGCTGTTTGCGGATGATACAGTTCTGATGAGTGATAATGAATGGGAGTTGCAGGGTCTGGTAAATGAGTTTGGAACAGTGTGCGAAAAACTGAATTTGAAGGTAAATGCGGGGAAGAGCAAGGTTATGGTCTTCGAAAGGGGTGAAGTCACAGAGTGTGAGGTGAAGCTGAACGGTCAGGCTATGGAGATCGTCAACTCTTTTAAGTATCTGGGCAGTGTGTTGAGTAAAGATGGGACTATGGATGAAGAAGTTCGGGAGAGGGTACAACAGGGGAAGAGGGTTGTAGGAACGCTAAAAGCAGTAACAAGAAATAGGGTGGTCAGTATGGAAGTGAGAAGTCCTTGCATGACAGTGTGGTAATCCCGACACTTACTTACGGAAGCGAAGCATGGACGTTGGTGAGAGACTCAGACCAAGAGTGAGAGCAGTGGAAATTAATTACTTAAGGAGTGCGTGCGGAGTTACATGGAGGGATAGACAGACTAATGAGGAAGTAAGAAGGAGGTGTGGTGTGGGTCGAGATCGTCTGGATAGTGTGAAAAGGAACAACTTGAGATGGTTCGGCCATATGGAACGTATGGAAAGCGAGAGAATGACTAAGGGGGTGTACTAATGCGAGGTGGAGGGACAGAGAGGGAGAGGTAGACCGAATGAGAGGTGGAAGGATGGAGTGAGGAAGTACATGAACGAAGGCGGTGCTGTATGGGGGGAGGGGCGTCGACTGACTGGGGACAGAGGTGCATGGGGGCGGTTCGTTCGTGGCCACCCCTTCGGGGATCACGGCGTCAGGCAATAGATAGATAGATTATATTTCACAAAGTCAGTCAACTCCACACCCTCTAAATCTCTCAGACAAGACAAGTGTATGTGTATCTGTTTTTAGTTTGTTGCTAGAATTAGATTGGTAAACTTAGTCCTACCCATGTTAACCGGCCTTGTATTTAAGTTAGAGTCCACTGATTGACTTAAGTTAGTTAAAGGTGGTTGATAACTTGATAGAAATGGGGTTCGATCTAAAGTAGGTTGGTCAAATTGGCTCACTAGAGAAATATTTTTTAAATCGATATAAACAAATATTTAAGGTTTATGGAATGAAGTGAATATATAAATGGGTATCCCCCCCACACACACACATATATATATATATATATATATATATATATATATATATATATATATATATATATATATATTCAGTTGATGTAGACAAACAACTAATTATGTATATAAAGATATTAAGTTATGTTTTTTACATTAAGAAATATAGTTTTTGGATTAGCAAATATAAAGGAGACATTTATGAATAGAATGTAACCTAGATGTGAGTGGAAATAATGAAGTTCTGCAAAGAAACGAGTGAGGAAGGAAACCACTTAAAAAACGAGGCTGGCTGGCACCTTAGACTTTAACGTGATATTCAGAATTTGGACGCGCGATCAGTTTAGCTAGTCAAGCGTGTAGACATTATTGATTATTGTATATACCGTACTTGTTTATCTATTTTACTAATGAAGTTATTTTGTATTTGGCAGTGTTGTACTGACTTATTACGTAGGCTAGTGAAAGGTAAAGGAGATTGGAGCTGTAATAGAAAATACCGACCATAGGTGTTTTCAGGAAAATCTTATACAGT
>CM064575.1:17566505-17574005 GCA_032716605.1 Paralithodes platypus
AAAGGATGTGTGTGTGTATCTGACTGTGTAATTGAGTGTGTGTGTGTGAATGTATGTTTATGTATGTGTGTATGTGTCTGTGTGTGTCTGACTGTGATTGAGTGTGTGTGTGTGTGTGTGTGTGTGTGTGTGTGTGTGTAAGTCAGACTGTGTGACTGAGTGTGTATGTACTTTGACAGTTTGTGTGTGTGTGTGTGATTAAGTATACAATATGTACATGAGTTCATGTGTGTGTGTGTGTGTGTGTGTGTGTGTGTGTGTGTGTGTGTGTGTGTGTGTGTGTGTGTGTGTGTGTGTGTGTACGCTCTGGCGGTCGTGTGTGTAGGTGCGTGTGTGAGTGTTTAGGTGTACAGAGAGATCGTGTGTGTATAAGAGTGTATGTGTATCTGTGTTTGCATACATGTGTCTAGGTGGCTCAGGGACGGTCATACGTCGATTGGAAGGCGCTTTAAGGGGGGTGACCTGTTTTTGTTCTGTCCTTTTCTATCTTTCTCTGGCTTGTATCCATTTGGCCCCATTAAGCCTACTGTTTTAAGACGTTTATCCCCATCCAGGTGTCAATTTCTTACTGGTGAGGGGTATCGAGCCAGCATATTTTTGTTTTGTTTGACAGCAAGCTAAATTTGTACATTTTTCGATAGAAAAATGTCTCCGGCGAAGCCGGATTTTTTCATATAATGCTGGATCGCTATCGCTCGCCAGGAAAAAATCGACACCTAGATGGGGATAAACGTCTTAAAGCAGTAGGCTGAATGGGGCCAAATGGATACAAGTCAGAGAAAGATAGAAAAGGACAGAACCAAAACAGGTCACCCCCCCTTAAACAGGTCACCCCCCCCCCTTAAACAGGTCACACCCCCCCCCCTTAAACATAAAAGGGGCAGGCGGTAGTCATTGTGTTGACTTAGTTTATTTATATATATATACATTGTGTTGACTTAGTTTATTTATTTATTTATATACATTTATATTTTTCCTCGCTGGACCGCCATCAAACTAAACGAAATATATAATGAGAAAATAAATAATGACAAAATAGTATATGTATATAGTGGATATAGCTAGACCCCCCCCCCCCTCCCCCCTCCCCCCCCCCCCCTTCCCCCCCTCCCCGCCCTTCGCGATAAATGTGTACATTTTTCGGTAGACAAATTTCTACAGGCTCGCTATCGCTCGCCAGGAAACAAAAATGGCACCTATATGGCACGAAAGGTCCTAATATTGCCAACAATAATGGGCTGAAAAGTCTTAAAATCGCCAAACTAAAGGGTCTTAGGGGGAGATTTCCACTTGAGGGAATTTTTTTCTTTACCCCTTTCTTCCTCATGTTTAGCCCCATTGTTTTTGAGATTTTAAGACGT
The DNA here is from genome assembly GCA_032716605.1 of Paralithodes platypus. Taxonomy (NCBI): domain Eukaryota; kingdom Metazoa; phylum Arthropoda; class Malacostraca; order Decapoda; family Lithodidae; genus Paralithodes; species Paralithodes platypus. The sequence goes on from CM064575.1 coordinate 17,567,867, forward strand.
TCGCCCCATTAATTTGGCGATTTTAAGAACTTTCACCCCCATTTATGTCACTTTTAAGACCTTTCGTCCCATTTAGGTGTCGATTTTTTTCCTGGCGAGCGATAGCGAGCCTGTAATTTAAGAGGAACCGGCCTTTGGCCGGGACATTTTTCTACCGAAAAATTTACAAATTTATCTTGAAAGGGGGTCATGGGGGTGTAATTTCAAGCTTGATGGAAGTCTAGGAAACACACTAAAAACCTCCCCTTAATGTATGACACATAATGAGACTAAGCATGAGGAAGAAGGAGGTATAGAAAAACGACATACCTCCCCTTAACCCAATCGGAAGTTTGGGGTTGAACTTTCAATATTTACCCTCGGAAGCACAAACAGACAGACACAAGGCTATTACTCACACACACTCACACACACACACACACACTCACACACACACACACACACATACACAAAGATTACTACAGGAAAAATACGTTCATTGAGTTTGAATACACACACACACACACATCACACACACACACACACACACACATTACACACACACACACACACACACCCAGACACACACACACACACACACTAACAAATAACAAAGGTGAATTCATGTCTTCTTGACTCTAGGACCTAGGTGCTGAAGTGGAGGGTAGGGTACCTTGACAATTTAGCTGAGAGAGAGAGAGAGAGAGAGAGAGAGAGAGAGATAGAGTGTAGAGTGTGGGTACCTTGACAATTTAGCTGAGAGAGAGAGAGAGAGTACAAAGGAGTACAAAGGAAATCAAGCAACAACAGGTCTAATGACCCTTCTAGGCTGCTTGTCCTCCAAAACACTGAGGATCAAGTGTCCAAACAGTGGTTTAGAGTGGGTAAGGGAACATTGGAAAGGGAACTACTGCCATGGAACTAATGTCCGTGGCAGGACTAGGAAGTTAGTAGGGGACATATGGGTTAGTAACTGAGGGGAGGATAAAATAAAGTTATTCATTTACAAACGCAGTCAGTCGCGGGTTTGATGCGAGATATTTGTCTAGGCGGAGTTTAAATGAATCAACGGTGCTGCAGTCTATAACGTCTCGGGGAAGCCCATTCCACAAGTTGACAACTCGATTGAAGAAGAAATTCTTAGATTCGTGTGAGTTAAAAGATTTACCAATAATTTTGCAACCGTTTCCCCGCGTGTGATTAGATTGGTTGATAGTGAAGTACTTACTACAGTTCATATTGTCGATGCCTTTGATGATTTTGAACACTTGAATTAAGTCACCTCTTAATCTGCGCTGGGCTAAAGGAAATAGATTTAATTCTCTAAGACGCTCTTCGTATGGTTTGTTCTTTAGGCTAGGTATCATTTTGGTAACTCTACGTTGAACTCGTTCTAGCTTGTTTATGTCTTTTTGGTAATAAGGGCACCAGGATTGAACGCAGTATTCCAGAAGAGGGCGGACTAAGGAATTGTAAAGGGTTAGGATAACTTCTTTGGATTTATGCTCAAATGACCTGCCTATAAAGCCAATTATTTTGTTTGCCTTCTTAACAACTTCTGAACATTGTTGACTCGGTTTTAGGTTACTCGATATTGTTACTCCCAGATCGGTTTCTCTGTTTACATTCTTAAGCTGAGTGCCATTCATCGAATAGTTTGCTTTCTCATTTAGGTATCCGATATGTAGTACTTTACATTTATCCGCATTGAAACTCATTTGCCAAATTTGGGCAAAGAGAGAGAGAGAGAGAGAGAGAGGGGGGGGGGGGGGGGGAGAGAGAGAAGAGAGATAGACTGTAGAGTGTGGGTACCTTGACAATAGCTGAGAGAGAGAGAGAGAGAGAGAGAGAGAGAGAGAGAGAGGAGAGGGGGGGAGGGAGGGAGGGAGAGAGATAGAGTGTAGAGTGTGGGTACCTTGACAATAGCTGAGAGAGCGAGAGAGAGAGAGAGAGAGGAGAGGGAGGGAGGGAGGGAGAGAGAGAGAGTGAGTGTAGAGTGTGGGTACCTTGACAATAGCTGAGAGAGCGAGAGTGTGTGACTGTGTGTGTGCTTGTGTGTGTAAATGTATCTTGGATGTATTATATACACACGTACCCTTAGCTGTTTCTTAATCAGCCATACACTATGTCAAACATGTGTGTAATTTACAGTATGTGGGTTTTTATGTGTTGCGTTTTTTTTGTATAATGTATGTATTTTAAGGGGAGATTTCCACTTGAGGGATTTTTTTCTTTACCCCTTTCTCCCTCATGTTTAGCCCCATTGCTTTTGAGATTTTAAGACGTTCGCCCCATTAGTTTGGCGATTTTAAGAACTTTCACCCCATTTATGTCACTTTTAAGACCTGTCGTCCCACTTAGGTGTAATTTAAGAGGAACCGGCCTTCGGCCGGAACATTTTTCTACCGAAAAATGTACAAATTTATCTTGAAAGGGGGTCAGGGGGGTGTAATTTCAAGCTTGATGGAAGTCTAGGAAACACACTAAAAACCTCCCCTTAATGGCGGTCTGTATATTTTTGGAGGCCTATTTATTTATGTATATATTATTTATTTTGTTTAGTTTCCTCCCTAGACCTCCATCAAGCTTTAAAAAACATCCATTTGATCGCCCTACGAGAATAATTTGTATATTTTTCGGTAGAGAAATGTCACGCCCGGTTCGTCCATAATTACAGGCTCGCTATCGCTTGCCAGGAAAAATCCAAAAGACACCTAAAGGGCACGAAAGGTCTTAATATTGACAAAATATGGGGTGAAAGGTCTTAAAATCGACACATTAATGGGGCAAACTTCTTAAAATCTCAAAACTAATGGGGATATACACGAGGAAAGAAAGGGGACCAGAAAAACGGCCCATCTCCCCTCAAGAATATGTGTATGTGGATATGTGTATGTGGATATGTGTATGTGGATATGTGTATGTGGATATGTGTATGTGGATATGTGTCTGTGGATATGTGTCTGTGGATATGTGTCTGCGTGAGCGTGTATTATATTGTATATATATATATATATATCTGTATAACGGCTATGCTTTAACCAACGGCGTGATAAAGGATACTTAACCTATTCCTATTGTTATTAACGAGACGGTTGTTGTTGTTGTTGTTGTTCCCCAAGCTGCCTGGCCGAACAGCCCCAAGGCCCCGAGTAAGGCCAAGGCCACAAACGAGCGCCCCCACAGAACCCTCCCTGCCGACCACAATAAAGCCTGGGTGACCGAAGCCATAAACTTAATATATGGCGGGGAGCTGAGAGGGTGCGTAAACGCCCGGGAAACCAAAGCCCCACCCAGGGCCCTGTGCCCCTCAGCAATTATGAAGAGAAAGTTGAGGGGCAAAGGAATAATGTGACGCTTTAGCTTCCAATCTTGTAGATGGGAGGCAATCCACGGAAGAGACGCCGTCTTGAGATTTAGAAAATATATAAGTAAAAGGAACAGTCAGAGTAAGCTATGGGTATGGCAGAGATCGCTCAGGTCTCACTCTGATAGACCAGCCCATCGCCAACGAGACGGTTGATTATATATCTGTATATGTGTGTGTGTAATTGTGTGCGTGTGTGTTTGCTAATGGGTATGTGTGTGTGATTGTGTATATTTGCTTATGGGTAAGTGGGTATGCATATGAGTGTATGTGCAAAAAAATATGTGTATATGTGTGTAGGATTATTGGTATGTCTAAGTGTGTGTCTGTGTGAGTGTACATATGTGTGTATGTGTGTTTGCCTTTGTGTATGCGGATATATGTGTGTGCGCGCGTGCGTGTATATGGCTGTGTGTGTGTGTGTGTGTGTGTTAAGTAGCTCGTCATCTACCCTCTGAACCTCTAGTATGGCCTGGTGTGTTTGTGTTTCTGTACCCTCAGTAGTAGGCTCTCTCTCTCTCTCTCTCTCTCTCTCTCTCTCTCTCTCTCTCTCTCTCTCTCTCTATCTTCTCTTTCTCTCTCTCTCTCTCTCTCTCTCTCTCTCTCTCTCTCTCTCTCTCTCTCTCCTTCTTCTCTCTCTCTCTCTCTCATATTTGTATATCTCATTTTCATCCACTAAATTGTAAAATGTGTATTTTTAGCTCATGAGGCTGCCATTCTTTAATAAACCGTTTATTATTATTATTATTTATTATTATTAACATTACAGACACACACACACACACACACACACACACACACACACACACACACACACACACACATAACCACCTTCAAATCCTTTAAGGGGAGGTTTTTAGTTTGGTCCCTAGATATCCTTCAAGCTTAAAATTACACCCCCTTGAGCCCCTTTCAAGATAAATTTGTACATTTTTCGGTAGAAAAATGTCCCGGCTGAAAGCCGGTTCCTCTTAAATTACAGCTCGCTATCGCTCGCCAGGATAAAATCGACACCTAAATGGCACGAAAGGTCTTAAAATTGGCAGAAATGGGTTGAAAGTTCTTAAAATCGTCAAAATAATGGGGCAAACGTCTTAAAATTAGAAAAACAATGGGGTTAAACATGAGGGAGAAAGGAGTCCAGAAAAAAATCCCTCAAGTGGAAATCTCCCCTTACTAGTATATATATATTAGCTGGTTCTCATGGTGCCTTTAGTACCGGTATTAATTGTACATAATTGTCCGTTTATCACACCATTAAAAGTGTTTATGACCAAGTTATATGCTCGGTCATTGATCTCTACTTAACCCTTTCTTCAAGATACAAGACGCATTTCTTTTAGGTTTTCTGGTAGTTTATAGACGATTTTATTCAGATTAGGAAGGGGGTATATATGGACGTCAGACGATTGATTGAGTCTTTACCCTTATAATAGCCACAGATCCTTATTAAGCTGCATAAAATCGTCTAATGACAGCCAAAATAAACTGCCAAAACGCGTCAGAGCTGCAAGGGGTTAAAAAAAAAATCTTGAGTTTAGTAGTAGTACCGTAGTCAACATAATAGTTTAGTAGTAGTACCGTAGTCAACATAATAGTTTAGTAGTAGTACCGTAGTCAACATAATAGTTTAGTAGTGGTACCGTAGTCAACATAATAGTTTAGTAGTAGTACCGTAGTCAACATAATAGTTTAGTAGTAGTACCGTAGTCAACATAATAGTTTAGTAGTAGTACCGTAGTCAACATAATAGTTTAGTAGTAGTACCGTAGTCAACATAATAGTTTAGTAGTAGTACCGTAGTCAACATAATAGTTTAGTAGTAGTACCGTAGTCAACATAATAGTTTAGTAGTAGTACCGTAGTCAACATAATAGTTTAGTAGTAGTACCGTAGTCAACATAATAGTTTAGTAGTAGTACCGTAGTCAACATAATAGTTTAGTAGTAGTACCGTAGTCAACATAATAGTTTAGTAGTAGTACCGTAGTCAACATAATAGTTTAGTAGTAGTACCGTAGTCAACATAATAGTTTAGTAGTAGTACCGTAGTCAACAATAATAGTTAGTAGTAGTACCGTAGTCAACATAGTGTTTAGTAGTAGTACCGTAGTCAACATAATAGTTTAGTAGTAGTACCGTAGTACAACATAATAGTTTAGTAGTAGTACGTAGTCAACATAATAGTTTAGTAGTAGTACGTAGTCAACATAATAGTTAGTAGTAGTACCGTAGTCAACATAATAGTTTAGTAGTAGTACCGTAGTCAACATAATAGTTTAGTAGTAGTACCGTAGTCAACATAATAGTTTAGTAGTAGTACCGTAGTCAACATAATAGTTTAGTAGTAGTACCGTAGTCAACATAATAGTTTAGTAGTACCGTAGTCAACATAACATAATAGTTTAGTAGTGGTACCGTAGTCAACATAATAGTTTAGTAGTAGTACCGTAGTCAACATAATAGTTTAGTAGTAGTACCGTAGTCAACATAATAGTTTAGTAGTAGTACCGTAGTCAACATAATAGTTTAGTAGTGGTACCGTAGTCAACATAATAGTTTAGTAGTACCGTAGTCAACATAATAGTTTAGTAGTAGTACCGTAGTCAACATAATAGTTTAGTAGTAGTACCGTAGTCAACATAATAGTTTAGTAGTAGTACCGTAGTCAACATAATAGTTTAGTAGTAGTACCGTAGTCAAACATAATAGTTTAGTAGTAGTACCGTAGTCAACATAATAGTTTAGTAGTAGTACCGTAGTCAACATAATAGTTTAGTAGTGGTACCGTAGT
>CM064575.1:17579005-17599005 GCA_032716605.1 Paralithodes platypus
GAGAGAGAGAGAGGATGGGAGTGCATATGTTTACGTGTGTGTGTGTGTGTGTGTGTGAGAGAGAGAGAGGATGGGAGTGCATTATGTTTACGTGTGTGTGTGTGTGTGTGTGAGAGAGAGAGAGGATGGGAGTGCATATGTTTACGTGTGTGTGTGTGTGTGTGAGAGAGAGAGATAGAGAATGGGAGTGCATAATATGTTTACGTGTGTGTGTGTGTGTGAGAGAGAGAAGTGTGTGTGTGTGTGTGTGAGAGAGAGAGAGATAGAGAATGGGAGTGCATATGTTTACGAGTGTGTGTGTGTGTGTGTGAGAGAGAGAGAGATAGAGAATGGGAGTGCATATGTTTACGTGTGTGTGTGTGTGAGAGAGAGTGAGAGAATGGGAGTGCATATGTTTACGTGTGTGTGTGTGAGAGAGAGAGAGATAGAGAATGGGAGTGCATATGTTTACGAGTGTGTGTGTGTGTGTGTGTAAGTGCTTGTGTGTGTGTGCAATGTGTGTGAGTGTATATGTTTTTTTTTGTGTGTGTGTGTATTGAAGAGCATTTTGAGTGCACGTGCAGATGTGTGTATGAGAGCGCGCGCGTGTGTATACCTAAGTGTAATAAATTGGTAAGTGTATGTGTGGGTGGGTAGGTGTGGTGTGCGTGTGGGTGTGTGCGTGAATGTGTGTGTTGTGTGTGTATTTCATAATTGTAGTTTGACAGGAATTGAGTTTTTGGCTCGTACTGTCCCGCTTCCTAGACATTATTACCTATGCCAATTACCCATCTCCTTGCTCAAGGGAGATGGTAACCGCCGGCTATGTCTCAGAAAACCTTCATCAAGCTGAGCGAGATTTGAACCCCGGTCTGCTGGGTTGCAGGCAGGGACGGTACCACTGAGCTAGCCGCGTGTGCGCGCGCGTGTGTCATAAGGATGTGTGAGGGTGGTGATGATGCCATGTGACAGATGTTAATAATCATCATAACAACACATCTGGGTGGGGTAACTTACACGCACACATACTGTACACACATACATAAAATATACACACCCACCAGTACATACACACACATGTACACTCTCATAAGTACTAACATGCACACATATACACACAGTACTTCGCACACATAAGTACACATATATACATAATTGGTACACGATTACTCTTATACAAGCACACGCTACTATAAATGTACTCGCATACACTCACTACAGTCGGTCCAATAAGTGATGTCTAGGCACCAAGTATATTTTGATCAATAATTGGTATCGGCAATATCTAAACGTCATTTCGAGTGAGATATACAAACATGTTCTTATTACACTTACCCCACCTATTCAACATCTGACAGACATTAATACAGTACAGAGCGAGCCAAACGTAATGACCGCTGAGACCTGACTTATTAGCGCTACCGTACACATACACTGTACACTTAAGGGAGCCAACCTCGCTTGTTTTCTCTTTCTCTCCCTCTCTCTTTGGTTTATATCCATTTGGCCCCATTCAGCCTACTGTTTTAAGACGTTTATCCCCATCCAGTGTCAATATTTTCCTGTCGAGCGGTAGCGAGCCAGCATATATATTTTTTGTTTTGACAGCAAGCTAAATTTGTACATTTTTCGATAGAAAAATGTCTCCGGCAAAGCCGGATTTCTCCATACAATGCTGGCTCGCTATCGCTCGCCAGGAAGAAATCGTCACCTGAATGGGCATAAAAGTCTTAAAACAGTTGGCTGAATGCGGCCGAATGGATACAAGCCAGGGAAAGAGAGAAAAGGAGAGAAAGATTAAAAACAAATAGCCGGTGACCCCCCCCCCCCCTTAAGTACAACTCCGAGCGTATCACACAGACAAACAGACAGACAGACACATCAACACAAACAATAACATAAGATCCACCACATACACACACATACACCTAATAATCACTGGCGACATGCTACACTGTAAAATATCACACAAGATCATTGGGTATGTTAAGGGGAGGTTTTTAGTTTGTTTCCTACTCCTTCAGCAATCTTAAAATTTCACCCCCTTGCACTTCCTTTCAAGATAAATTTGTACATTTTTTGGTAGAAAAATGTCCCAGCCAAAGGCCGTTTACTCTTAAATTACAGGCTCGCTATTGCTCGCCAGGATTTTGTTTACACCTAATTGGCACGAAAAGTCTTAAAATTGACAGAAATGGGGCGAAAGTTCTTAAAATCGCCAAACTAATGGGGCGAACGTCTTAAAAATATCAAAAGTAATGGGGCTAACCATGAGGGAGAAAGGGGTCAATAAAAAAGTCCCTCAAGTGGAAATCTCCCCTTAATTAATAGGGGTTTACACCATCATTCCTATATTAGACTATTTCCTTCATATGTGTAATTAATAGGGGTTTACACCATCATTCCTATATTAGACTATTTCCTTCATATGTGTAATTAATAGGGGTTTATATCATCATTCCTATATTAGACTATTTCCTTCATATGTGTAATTAATAGGGGTTTACACCATCATTCCTATATTAGACTATTTCCTTCATATGTGTAATTAATAGGGGTTTACACCATCATTCCTATATTAGACTATTTCCTTCATATGTGTAATTAATAGGGGTTTACACCATCATTCCTATATTAGACTATTTCCTTCATATGTGTAATTAATAGGGGTTTATATCATCATTCCTATATTAGACTATTTCCTTCATATGTGTAATTAATAGGGGTTTACACCATCATTCCTATATTAGACTATTTCCTTCATATGTGTAATTAATAGGGGTTTATATCATCATTCCTATATTAGACTATTTCCTTCATATGTGTAATTAATAGGGGTTTATATCATCATTCCTATATTAGACTATTTCCTTCATATGTGTAATTTGTGTATTGTTATTATGCCTATGTTAGATTACTATCTTTATAAATGTGTTATCAATTATAAATATGTTGTTATATAATTATATATATATATGTATGTGCCTGAGTGTATACATTTTATAGACTCAGTCACATGCCCCATTGATCGAGGTGGCCGACTCAAGACAGAGCCCGAATAGAAACAACATTTAAAGTTCCAATTCTTATAGGGCCCTGGACCACTTTGGCGTTCCCTTTCCCCTTTCTCTGTCTCGTCCAGTAGGTGAAGTTTACAAGGGGAGAAGGATTCCTTGTCTCCTGCCCCCGAAGTAGGAAACGTAGTACAGGAATGAGACAGACATAAACGGCTATGATTGGGTAGAGGATGCGGAACCTCACTCTGGACAAGACCAGCCCTCACCCTTGTTGTTATGGACACTTTAAATACCCTTTATATACCTTGTTTCAACCCACAATTATTGACAATGTAATTACTCGACCACTTGTATAAATACCTAATACTCGACAGCATACACACATGGGCCTGGATATTTTAAAAAAAGGGATGCAGTCCTGACGCTATTCTTGACGTACAGTTTGCTGGCTTAATAATCCAGTGGGGTTGATAGCCTCTGAAGTCCTATTATTAGGGTGGTCCATAGCTTCAGACCATATTTTTCAATGGATTTTATATATATTTTTTTTTTATATTTATTTAGTTATTTAGTTATGTATTTTTTGTGTATGTGTTTTTTTTTTTTTTAAAGATAGTATGATTGACTTTGAATCATTTGTTTTAATATCATTAAGGAGTCTTTCGAATTACCTAGTGCATAACAAACTGTATTCGTAATTCATACATAAAAATGGCGGACTCTATACGAACTCATGTGAGCAACTGCACACACACACACACACACACACACACACACACACACACACACACACACACACATACACACACATACACACGCACACACACACTTTTCATTATCAAGGGGACACAACCATAGTACACACACTTTAAAAAAAAAAAATCCACCCCTTTCCCATTCTTAACACACACACACACACACACACACTGTAACACAAAAACTTCATTATCAAGGACACAACCATAGTACACACACACACACGCAATATGTCCATCCACAAACATACCCATCACGCCACATCTCCATCAGTGAGCATCAGGGACACAAGTGAGGCTATTTGAGTCAGTCAGAACCATGAGTAAGAGAGACGGGTATAATATATATATATATATATATATATAACAAATACAAACAGAATGGGACAGGGTTGGTGCAATGAAGAACCACAGTGAGAAAGGATGAGACAACTTGAGCAAAAATACAATACATACATGACAAGCGTGAAGCAGGAATACAATAGCGTTACAGGGACACAGCAGGGAGGCAGAGAGGGGGGCAGAGATGAAACAGAGAGGGGGGCAGAGATGAAACTGAGAGGGGGGCAGAGATGAAACAGAGAGGGGGGCAGATATGAAACAGAGAGGGGGGCAGAGATGAAACAGAGAGGGGGGCAGAGATGAAACAGAGAGGGGGCAGATATTAAACAGAGAGGGGGGCAGATATTAAACAGAGAGGGGGGCAGATATGAAACAGAGAGGGGGGCAGATATGAAACCGAGTGAGGAAGAGTGAAGCAGGCCAGGGAGGAGTAAAATGAAACGGGAATGCAAGATAGTCAGATGGGGATAAAATAATATGAGATGCTCGTCGCAGAGTCTTAAAAATGAGGTAGAGTGAGACGAGGAAAACAAACGAGGAACATTAAAACAGGGTAAACAAATATACAGAAAGAAACATCTAACAGGCAAAGTGAAGCAGAGTGGGGTTGAATTGAAGCAGGTTGCAACAGTGTGAAGTTGGGTAAAAGAAAGATGAAACAGAATGGAAGAGGCGAAGTAGAGGAATATGAGGTATAGTGTAGCCGAGTGCATGAGAGTAAAACGGAGTGAGGTAAGGGGAAGCCGAATGAGGTAGAACGAAACAGGACGAACCCTAGTGAACCATTGAAACAGCTTGGGGTCTGAGTGTGTGTGTTCAAGGCTGACTGATGATGACAGAGCACGGTGGATCCCACTGTCTTATACATATCAGGCTTAAATGTTACCAATCTTCCTGTTTTCTTAAATATAATTTACCCGCTGTTTCTTATTCAACAAACGACAGGGTTTATTCTCATCAACTTTCTAAACTAAAAGTGAATAATTTGCACAGTATTTCTTTTACACAAAAGGTTAACTGTGAAATATACTTCTTCAGCCCTTCAAATCATTATTACTTGAACATTTTCAAGCGCTCAATGCTAAAGCATTTTGACTTGAAAACACTATACAATCGCCTGACAAGCTGATGTAATGTATTTAATATGTTTATTAAACCACATTGAACGAGTCAGTTTTTTTTTATATAGTTTTATTAGTCAAGTTTATCATGAAGTCGTAGATCAGTTATACTTGTGTAGGCGATTGTACAGCCAGAAATACAGTAGGCCAAATATGTGATGTCTCTGCCCCAAGTATATTTTGATCAACAATTGGTATCGGCAATATCCAAACTTGACTTACTCATTGCGAGCGAGATATACAGACATGTTCCTACACTTACCCACCTCATTCAACATCTGACAGACATTAATACAGCACACAGAGAATCAAACGGAATGACAACTAAGACATGACTTATTAGCGCTACCGTACATATGCTGCTACACCAACCAGAAGGTGTCAACACCTTCATTAAGACAGGTTTATGCTATGCAGAATAAACTTGTTTATGGTAGCTGGACTAAAGTCAAAATATAAACTTGTTTAGGGTAGCTGGACTAAAGTCAAAATATAAACTTGTTTAGGGTAGCTGGACTAAAGTCAAAATATAAACTTGTTTAGGGTAGCTGGACTAAAGTCAAAATATAATCGTTTTAGTGTTAACAAATATTTACGATAGAACTTCCGCAATGCAGTGATTAGAGCCACTTGGTTGTGTCGCGGCATTTTTACTTATAACTGTACAGTCTAGGACTTAATTCAGGCTCTTTCTGTTTCTTCATACTACCAACTAGGAACAGGGTATAGGTATAACCACATACTGGTAACTAGAATCAATTAAATGTTGTGAGAATCAACTTGTATTAACTGTATCAACTTGTATCAACTTGTATTAACTGTATTTATCTCTATCTTTCAGCCTGGTCCGTACGAGCAATTAACGGTGAGACGGGTGAGCAGGAATCGACGGCAGACCAACAGTGTGGAGGACAACCCGGCAGTTCCCATCTACGACCAGGCCTATGGAGTCGATCTGAAGGTCAGTCCAGGTCAACTGACAATTTGTATATACAGTATACGATTGCTAGAGTTAAGCCTTTCGGGAAGTCTCTTTCCGGACTTCGGTGAGACTTTCTATTGCGCTAGACACATTGAAAGCCTTCGATAGAGTCTGGCACAAAATCTCTATTTTATAAACTAATCTCCTTCGGTTTCTATCACTCTATATGTGCCTTTGTTTCTAATGTTCTTTCTAACCGTTCCATAGATGCCTTTTTTTATTTATTTTTTTTTTATTTATTTTTTTATTTTTTTCCAACTTACTTCCTTTCTGGCATAGGCTGAGAGCCTTAACATTCACCGCTTTACAATGAACAGTGAAGCCCGTGAGGTCTTGTTCCAGTCTAGGGAGTGAGACATGTGAAGCACGTAGAGTACAACGAGCACCTGCCATCTTGCCTTCATATAAGGCACGGTGCTCACTCATGGCCCGAAACGACCCCATCTCTGAAGCCACCTCGTTCCCGTGCTTCACTGTCTCACTCCCTACAATCGGACTCTCACACTTACACACACACAACGCCACCTGTTGAGCAGATAACTCACCAGGCATTGCACCCCTATAGCATATTTTGAATATGGGAATATTCATACAGTGCTATTTAATCAGGGAACAATGAGGGTATTTTATTGACGTTTCGGTGGGCTTGTGGTAATGCACTGATACTAGGTACAGCACAAATTCCATCCCAATAATATCTTCCCATTGATACATCGGGATTTGAAACCCGGAACCTTTGGATTACCAGGCCAGTGGCAAGACCACTCCACCACACCTCCCCTTGTTGTGGATGGCCATCGCTCACTTCCTCAACGCTGTTCCTCGTGGTTCTGTCCTGTCTCCAGTTCTCTTGCTAATATTCATTATTGATCTCCTTAAGGGGAGGTTTTTAGTTTGTTCCCTAGAATTCCATCAAGCTTAAAATTACACCCCCTAGACCCCCTTTCAAGATAAATTTGTAAATTTTTCGATAGAAAAATTTCCCGGCCAAAGGCCGGTTCCTCTTAAATTACAGGCTCGCTATCGCTCGCCAGGATAAAATCGACACCTAAATGGCACGAAAGGTCTTAAAATTGACAGAAATGGGGCAAAAGTTCTTAAAATCACCAAACTAATGGGGCGAACGTCTTAGAATATCAAAAGCAATGGGACTAAACATGAGATAGAAAGGGATCCCCCCCAAAAAATCCCTCCAGTGGAAATCTCCCCTTAACTGTACCTCTAGTCCTTAACTGTACCTCTAGTCCTCTCCACTAATATGCTGATGACTACCTTACACTATTGAACTACTTTTTCACATCGACCCAGTGTGCAATCACTCCAAAAGTCACGTGACTGACGAGGCCACCATAGAACGCCTATCTTCTGATCTATCAATTATTTCTGATTGGGGCAGAGAAAATCTTGTTACTTTCACTGCCTCCAATACTTAATTTCTCTATTTAACTAACCGTGGCAATCTCCCCACAAGACTATCAATTATTCTTCAACATTGCACAAATCAACCTTTCATCTTCTCTCAATATTCTTGGTGTATCTTTTTCATCCCACCCATCTTGGAAAGATCATATTACCACTCTTGCTAAAACAGCTTCCCAAAAGTTAGGAGTGCTCAACCGTCTCCATGGGTTCTTCACCCCCACCCAACTTATTGCTCTGTATAGGAGCACAGTATTATAATAATATACTATATAACATAACAACTATCTTTTGGGCGGGTGCCCAACCACGAAAGGAGTTGAAATAGGGGAGCTATCCCCCCGCCAAAGGCGGCTTTCTAGGGCCTTTCCTAGCTGATGCTGAGAGGATTGGGTTCTAGTCATGTGGTGATGGGCTGGTCTATCCGAGTGAGAACTGAGCCATCTCTGCCATACCCATAGCTTACTCTGACTGTTCCTTTTACTTATATATCTTCTAGATCTCAAGTGGCGGCGTCTTTTCCGTGGATTGACCTCCCTACTGCCAACCTAGAAGTTGGCAGATTGGGAGCCAAAGCGTCACATTTTTCCCTTGCCCCTCAACTTTCCCTTCATAATTGCTGAGGGGCACAGGGCCTTGGGTGGGGCTTTGGTTTCCCGGGCATTTCCGCACCCTCCTCAGCTCCCTGCCTTGGAGTGGCTTCGGTCACCCGGGCTTTGTTAGTGGTAAGCAGGGAGGATTTTGTGGGGGTGCTCGTTTATGGCCTTGCTCGAGACCTTGGGGCTGTTCGGCCAGACAGCCTGGGGAACAACAACAACAACAACAACAACTATCTTTTGGTTCAGATTCAACAACATCCCCTTACTTATTGACGCTAACCTTCGCAGAGGTCATGCCAAATGTATGCTTATTTGTGCAAACAATGGCCATTAAGGGGAGAATTCCACTTGAGGTATTTTTTTCTTTACCCCTTTCTCCCTTATGTTTAGCCCCATTGCTTTTGAAGTTTTAAGGCGTTCGCCCCATTAGTTTGGCGATTTTAAGAAGTTTCATCCCATTTATGTCACTTTTAAGACCTTTCGTCCCATTTAGGTGTCGATTTTTTCCTGGCGAGCGATAGCGAGCCTGTAATTTAAGAGGAATCGGCCTTCGGCCGGGACATTTTTCTACCGAAAAATGTACAAATTTATCTTGAAAGGGGGTCAAGGGGTGTAATTTCAAGCTTGATGGAAGTCTAGGAAACACACTAAAAACCTCCCCTTAACTATGAGGAAAAATGACTGCACCATGACTTTCCCGAACTGTAGCCATCGTGGATATATAATTATAAATTATCTAGTTTATATAAAGTTGTATTCAATATATTATACTTAAATTATTATAAATGTATATAATATAAATAAATATATGAATAAATAGAATCAATCAATCAAGCAACACATAAAGCCTCTACATACACCGGCTTAAGGGGGGGGGGGGGTGACCTGTTTTGGTTCTGTCCTTTTCTATCTTTCTCTGGCTTGTATCCATTTGGCCCCATTCAGCCTAGTGTTTTAAGACGTTTATCCCCATCCAGGTGTCAATTTTTTACTGGTGAGCGGTAGCGAGCCAGCATATTTTTTATTTTTGTTTGACAGCAGGCTAAATTTGTAAATATTTCGATAGAAAAATTTCTCCGGCGAAGCCGGATTTCTTCATATAATGCTGACTCGCTATCGCTCGCCAGGAAGAAATCGACACCTAGATGGGGACAAACGTCTTAAAATAGTTGGCTGAATGGGGCCGAATAGATACAAGCCAGAGAAAGAGAGAAAAGGACAGAAATAACAAAAAGCAGGTCACCCCCCTTAAACCACAATGTACTCAGTGGATCCTTCTCTCAAGACCTTTCCAAGAAGGGTCACATATTACCTCATCCTACGCCCCATAGCACTTTCCAAGAAGGGTCACATATTACCTCATCCTACGCCCCATAGCACTTTCCAAGAAGGGTCACACATTACCTCATCCTACGCCCCATAGCACTTTCCAAGAAGGGTCACACATTACCTCATCCTACGCCCCATAGCACTTTCCAAGAAGGGTCACACATTACCTCATCCTACGCCCCATAGCACTTTCCAAGAAGGGTCACACATTACCTCATCCTACGCCCCATAGCACTTTCCAAGAAGGGTCACACATTACCTCATCCTACGCCCCATAGCACTTTCCAAGAAGGGTCACACATTACCTCATCCTACGCCCCATAGCACTTTCCAAGAAGGGTCACACATTACCTCATCCTACGCCCCATAGCACTTTCCAAGAAGGGTCACACATTACCTCATGCTACGCCCCATAGCACTTTCTATGAGGGTAGTTGTATCAGTAGTTGGCACCGTTAAGGGGAGGTTATTAGTTTGGTCTCTAGATATCCATCAAGCTTAAGATTACACCCCCCTGAGGCCCTTTCAAGACAAATTTGTACATTTTTCGGTAGAAATATGTCCCGGCTGAAAGCCGGTTCCTCTTAAATTACAGGCTCGTTATCGCTCGCCAGGATAAAATCGACGCCTAAATGGAACGAAAGGTCTTAAAATTGACAGAAAAGGGTCGAAGGTTCTTAAAATCGTCAAAATAATTGGGCGAAGGTCTTAAAATTAGAAAAGCAATGGGGCTAAACATGAGGGAGAAAGGAGTCAAGAAAACAATCTCTCAAGTGGAAATCTCCCCTTAACACAACAACACAACCACACGATATAACCGAGGCATTAACCCCTTTGTACCGGTGACGTCGCCTTAATTAGTTATTAGGTGATTTTATTCAGTTTAAAAAGGGCCTCCAGCACCCAGCAGGCTTCGAACCATCTCACTTAACACCTTTTACTACCATAGATCCTTCTTAAGGGGGGTGACCTGTTTTTGTTCTGTCCTTTTCTATCTTTATCTGGCTTGTATCCATTTGGCCCCATTCAGCTTACTGTTTTAAGACGTTTATCCCCATCCAAGTGTCAATTTGTTACTGGTGAGCGGTACCGAGCCAGCATATTTTTTATTTTTGTTTGACAGCAGGCTAAATTTGTACATTTTTCGGTAGGAAAATGTCTCCGGCGAAGCCGGAATTCTTCATATAATGCTGGCTCGCTATCGCTCGCCAGGAAGAAATCGTCAATCGACACCTAGATGGGGATAAACGTCTTAAAATAGTTGGCTGAATGGGGCCGAATGGATACAAGCCAGAGAAAGAGAGAAAAGGACAGAAATAACAAAAAGCAGGTCACCCCCCTTAAGCTGCACACAATCGTCTAAGTTAGCTAAAATATAATAAAAAAGACGTCGCCGGTACAGAAGGGGTTAAGCATTTATTAACTAGTCATACACAGTAAAGCCGGTATCACACGAGCGCTTTTTCACTCAACATATATCCTTAACACTGGTCTGGCAGCTTATGAGGTCAAAATGTAGAATATTTCGGTGACCTAAATTCATCTATCGTCAGTCTAGTGACCATACCAGTGACAAACATTCCAGAAATGTTGCCAGAAAATTTTTGATCATCGAATGTTGACTATAAAAGCTCTCGTGTGATACCGGCTTAAGGGGAGGTTTTTAGTTTGTTTTCTACTCTTCCACCAATCTTAAAATTTCACCCCCTTGACCCTCTTTCAAAATAAATTTGTACATTTTCGGTAGAAAAATGTCCCGGCTGAAAGCCGGTTCCTCTTATATTACAGGCTCGCTATCGCTCGCCAGGATAAAATCGACACCTAAATGGCGCGAAAGGTCTTAACATTGACAGAAATGGGTCGAAAGTTCTTAAAATCGTCAAAATAATGGGGCGAACGTCTTAAAATTAGAAAAGCAATGGGGCTAAACATGAGGGAGAAAGGAGTCCAGAAAAAAATCCCTCTAAGTGGAAATCTCCCCTTAATTGGATATTGTTGGCTCTGATGCTGTTTGTGTTCGGTGTAGAGGGTAAAAATAACTGTATTTATTGTTTTTGCAATTATTGTTTAGTTACTCTTGATCACCCCATTGTAGACGCATATGTATCGAGTATTGCTCAGTTAGTTAGTTAGTTAGTTAGTTAGTTAGTTAGTTAGTTAGTTAGTTAAGTTAGTTCAAATCGGACTTCAGAAGCTTCTATCAACCCTTCTGGATTTTTAAGGGAAGATTTCCACTTAAGGGATGTTTTTCTTTACCCCCTTCTCCCTCATGTTTAGCCATCACTTTTGAGATTTTAAGACGTTCGCCCCATTAGTTTGGCAATTTTAAGAACTTTCACCCAATTTATGTCACTTTTAAGACCTTTCGTCCCATTTAGGTGTCGATTTTTTTCCTGGCGAGCGAAAGCGAGCCTGCAATTTAAGAGGAAGCGGCCTTCGGCCGGGAAATTTTTCTACCGAAAAATTTACAAATTTATCTTGAAAGGGGGTCAAGGGAGTGTAATTTCAAGCTTGATGGAAGTCTAGGAAACAGACTAAAAACCTCCCCTTAAGCCAGCGCACTGTAAGTCAAGAAAAGCGTTGGATTGGAGCCCCTTTTTCGAGAACCCCAGTCCCTCCCTTGCATTTGAGAGGAAACTGTAATAATCGAAAGTTTCTCAATTAATCTTCCTCTCAAATATTTTCACACACTTATTTTCAACTCGTTTTCCTTATATGTCTCACCTAATCTTCCTCCCAACTCGTTTTCCTTCTATTTCTCACCTAATCTTCCTTCTATTTCTCACCTAATCTTCCTCTCAACTCATTTCCATTCTATTTCTCACCTAATCTTCCTCGCAACTCGTTTTCCTTCTATTTCTCACCTAATCTTCCTCTCAACTCGTTTCCATTCTATTTCTCACCTAATCTTCCTCGCAACTCGTTTTCCTTCTATTTCTCACCTAATCTTCCTCTCAACTCGTTTTCCTTCCATTTCTCACCTAATCTTCCTCTCAACTCGTTTTCTTTCTATTTCTCACCTAATCTTCCTCTCAACTCGTTTCCATTCTATTTCTCACCTAATCTTCCTCTCAACTCGTTTCCCATGTATTTCTCACCTAATCTTTCCACTCACTTAATCTCAACTCGTTTCCCTTCTCTCCCCCACCAGAGCAACTCGGAGGGTCTGCGGCTGTACGAGTCCCTCCAGGTCACCAACGGGCAGGGTGACCCCATGTCTCCCGAGGTCACGGTAGAGGCCACGGAATCCCCCATCAAGCCTTATCACAGGTTAGTCCACTTTTAAATATGTCTCCGTTTTCTTTATTTTCAGGACGACTTCAGTAGCTTATAACCTTTGCGAGGCCTGATTATTATTTGCAGATTAGATTGTTAACCCGTTCAGTACCAGGGCCGTTTTTATTTATCATATTCTGACAACTATTAGACGATTTTATTCAACTTAGGAAGGACCTCTAGGACTTCAGACTATCCCAACCCACCCTTTTAACTACCACAGGTCCTTCCTAAGCTGCAAACTATCGTCAAAATGTAGCTGGAATATAATATAACAAACGTCGATGGTACTCAAAGGGTTAAAATAGGACTTCAGAGGCTATCAACACTCTTGGATTATTAAACCAGCACACTCTTAAGTCCAGTATAGCGTCAGGATTGGAGCCCCTTTTCGATTACTCCAGTCCCTTCCTGTTTACAGAGTTACAGGTGATTTTGACATGCCACCGACTGGATATCTGAATCCCGCTTTGTTTCTAAAGTGTTTGGAGTATCTCTTATTGTAAACGGCGGGAGTGTTGCTATGCCATTCCGCTGGGCTTATAGTAATGCACGGAGACTAAGTATAGCAAACAATAATAATAATAATAATAATAATAATAATAATAATACTCTCAATAATATCCCCTAGTCACTCCGAGATTCCAGCCTCGTAAATATAAGTCACTCTGCAACAATGTGGAAAAAAGGAAAAAACAAATGAAAACAAAAGATATATATATATATATATATATATATATATATATATATATATATATATATATATATATATATATATATATATATGTTTCTAGGCGCGGGATCGAACATAGAATATAGAATTACGAGCTACAAAATTCATGCGAAAATAAACTATCTATAATTATTTTCCAAAGAACTTCAATATTTAGGCCAAGAGTATCTGGATTCTGTAGCATCGTTTCATCTCGCTCCATAGCACAAATATTTAAGTTTTCATTTCAGAATCTATACGCCACGAAATGCTGGTCAAGTGTGAGAAATATGATATATTTACTTCAGTCAAGGTGAAGGTTAAAGTTCACCAAGGTTCAGTGCTGAGCCCATTACTATTTGTTTTGGTCCTGAAGGCTTTGTCAAGGGACTTTAGGACAGGACTCCCATGGGAGCTGTTATATGCAGATGATCTGGTTCTTACCGCAGATATTGCGTAGGAAGCAGAGGCAAAGTTTAAAAGATGGAGGAAGGGCATGGCAAACAAGGGTCTAAGAGTTAACATAGATAATACAAAGGTAATGATTAGTGAAGTAGGGCGTGGAACTATGGAAAGAAGCCGCGACTATCCATGTGCAGTATGCGGGAAGGGGGTGCGAAGTAACTCAATTCAATGTTGCGTCTGTAGTGACTGGGTACACAAGAGATGTAGTGGAGCTAGAGGACGTTTGACAAGAATCATAGACTTTGAATGTGCAGTGTGCAAGGGAGATCTTGTGTTAAATAACCCGTCTGTCAGTGTTGACTTCGACACTGTAACGCTGGAGTGTGTGAATAAGTTCTGCTACCTGGGTGATACGGTTTCCGCCGGAGGTGGTGCTGAAGCTGGCTCCATTGCTAGAGTCAGAAGTGGCTGGGGAAAGTTTAGAGAGTTGTTGCCACTCCTGACCATGAGAGGGCTTCCACCCCACCTTAACTCAACGACTGCGGGCTGTTATATAAAAAAATACGGTCAGCACTGCGGCACTTGTCATATGACAATTGCCGAATTTCTGCCTTGAACAAGGACTGGGAGGCAGGCGAGCGAGTATAAGCAGCGCGGGACGGTCCCATCCATAGCCCCCCCCCCCCGTGTATGGGCCATCACTAGTGGCAGTTGGAGACATCTCCAACTCCCTTACAGACTCGGGGATAGCGAAAACCGCTCAAACTCGCTATTTTTTACCGATTTAGCGTCACCTCTGCAATATCGTTGCACAGCAACCAGTGGTCGTACAGACATGATTCAGGTGTCATTGGAAAGGTCTATTCCTCTGCTTTCAGGGATATATCATTGAAATACGTTCTAGCTCTGGTTTATACATGAAAAGTGCAGGGAATGAAGGTTACTTTTAGTCCAAAACCCCCGTATGGTACAGTGGTGACCAAGCAATTGTCATATGACAAGTGCCGCAGTCATTGTGTTAAAGGGAAGGTGTATACCGCGTGTGTTAGGAGCGCGATGACCTATTCCTCGGAGACGTGCTTTAAGATCTCATTGCACAAGATAATGAAAACTAAAAATTAGCGAGTATTAATTGTGCCTGAATGAAAATATTTACATATGTTATCTATAAAAAATATCGTTTTAGTAATATAAGTTAAAATAAGGTTATCTACTCTCCTTTTAGTAGTAAATTTAATTATTTTTGTACTTTGAGGGCAATAAATGTTAAATTTATCTTTAAGTAAACATAATTGAGCTTTTTTTGCTTAGCTATGTCTCTTCTTTCACGCATTTTGTCAGCATTTTGTGTTTGTATAAAATTGTAAATCCCCAGTACGTCTTTGTAATTCATGTTTGCAATATAGTGTTCTTGCCCACTCTCTATGCCTCAGTACTGCACAGATGATGATGATGATGTTGTTGTTGTTATTGTTGTTTATCTTCTATTATCTTTTATTAGCAGACGACGAAGCAGGTTCTAAGTCAGTTCTACAGTATCCTACATTTCCCCTATCACCAGGTTTCTCTCACACACAATCTTTCTCCGAAATCACATAACATTTAACAGTCCCCTTGGTTACTACAATCCATATACTTAAGGGGGGTGACCTGCTTTTATACTCTCCTTTTCTCTCTTTCTCTGGCTTGTATCCAATCGGCCCCATTCAGTCTACTGTTTTAAGACGTTAACCCCATTCAGGTGTCGATTTCTTCCTGAAGAGCGATAGCGAGCCAGCATTGTATGGAGAAATCCGGCTTCGCCGGAGACATTTTTCTATCGAAAAATTTACAAATTTAGCCTGCTGTCCAAAACATTTTTAAAAATATGCTGGCTCGCTCCTGCTCGCCTGGAAAAAAATCGACACCTGGATAGGGATAAATGCCCTTAAAACAGTAGGCTGAATGGGGCCGAATGGATACAACCTACAGAGAGAGAGAGAAAAAAAATCGAGGTGGGCCCCCTTAAAGAAATATATCTTAATATGTCACTGTGGATAATTGCACCCTTAAACCTTTCCATACGAGGATCTTTCTTTAATTCTGGCTCTTGCTATACGATTATATTACGTTAAGGAGGGTTATGTAGGAGTCAAGGGGTTGATTGAGATAATGTTTACCCTCTGATTGCCAGAGGTCCTTCCTATGCTTTATAAAAACGTTTACTAATAGCCAGAATAAACTGTTAAAATGCACCATGATTCAAATAACTCTTGAAACTGTTTTCGATTACTTCGCAATCTAGCCTTCCTCTCTCCACCCATATACAGTATACTTGAAGTAATGTCAGTTAATATGTGAATAATTTCACCATTAATTCCCAACATTTCATCACGTTATTTCTCAATTCTTCGGAAGCTTTACACACACAACAAATAATATTTAATAAAATCAAATAAATTAAATACAACTAGCTCTCTACCATTCCCTGACCAAGCAAAAAAAAAAAAAAAACAAAAAAAAATATATATATATATATATACCGGTATATATCAATAAATATATAAATACATGAAATGAAACTAGTCCTCTACCATTCCCTGACCAAGCAAAACATACAAACATAAAATAAAATAGAAATAAATAAATACAATTAAATACAACTAAATACAAATACTACTAAGAACCATCTCTCTACCGTTCCCTGACCAAGCTTCCCCTGTCATATTTTCCCCTCTAGAGACGGCCTATTGGACGCCACTGGCTCTATCGTGTGGCCCATCCAGAATGAGTAAGTTCACCCTCAAACACAAATTATTATGAGAGAAAATAACACGATTAATTGGCTTTATATAACAATTTGAAAGTCATGTGGTTGTTGGAGAATCTGGAAGTAATGATAAAGTATTTGTGTTTATTGTAAACATCTACTGTACAGTCAAATTCATTCATTCAAAGGCTAAAAGTTAACTGTTTATATCTTTAAATGCATCATGGTTGAAGTGAGATTAATGCAGCTTTACTGTACATCTGATGAACGTATCAGTGATAATACTGAACACACTTTTTATAGTTATTGCAATTTAATAAAGGAAACGTGTAGTTCAAACAACCATATAGGTGAATATTTAAATAATTATATATCCAACTCAGTACCGAATGTTCTCCAACAGAAACCGCATCCCAGCCTAGCATGACAGTGTAACACCATTGACCCCACTCATCCCACTAAGCTCCCTGTAGTTAGAGACCTTTTAAATGGTCAGTATAACCTGTTCCAAGTAGGTAGGCTAGAACTCTTGAACATGCATCGCTATAACTCGCAAACATCTAGAGTAATCGAGCTAAGGGAGCCCACCTCGCCTTTTTTCTCTTTCTCTCCCTCTCTCTCTTTGGCTTGTATTCATTCGGCCCCATTCACCCTACTGTTTTAAGACTTTTACCCCCATCCAGGTGTCAATATTTTCCTGGCGAGCGGTAGCGAGCCAGCATATATTTTTTTGTTTTGACAGCAAGCTAAATTTGTACATTTTTCGATAGAAAAATGTCTCCGGCGAAGCCGGATTTCCTCCACACAATGCTGGCTCGCTATCGCTCGCCAGGAAGAAATCGACACCTAAACGTCTTAAAACAGTTGGCTGAATGGGGCTGAATGGATACAAGCCAGGGAAAGAGAGAAAAGGAGAGAAAGATACAAAAACGGGTGACCCCCTTAATGTTTCTACCATTTGGGGAAGGTGTGGAGATTCACAGCCCATTTGCTCCAGCTATTTGTGAGTTACAGAGGTTAGGGTTCACGATTTCTGGACTACCTATTTGGAACCGGGTATAATCTTCCATTTACTGTCTCGTTTTCATCGTGTGTATAGTTTAACCCTCTTTGCGAGTTGTGATCTGACTTAGATAGCTGAGTGACGTTTTCGTGTCTAGTAGGCATAGTGTCATCTAGTAGGCATAGTGTCATCTAGTAGGCATAGTGTCATCTAGTCGGCATAGTGTCATCTAGTAGGCATAGTGTCATCTAGTAGGCATAGTGTCATCTAGTAGGCATAGTGTCATCTTCTTCATTATTAGTAAACACCGTGTTGAATACTTTGTGTTATATCAGTGTACAATTACATATGGATACAGGTGTCTAAGGTTTACTTTTAATCATATAACCATTTTTGAGCTTAGTATTGGCAAGTTAGCCTTTTCATTGTATTAGTAAACATCTATCTAAATGTTTGTAATTATTATAGCTAAAGCGACTCAATTGAAATGTTCTCCATAAGAGCCAAATATGGAGACAACTAAATTTGTTTCTTATACAACAATGTATACAATATGTTAGATTACATGCATAGACAAAGCTTCACGTATACCCTCCAGCTGATGCACACAATGGATTTTACACTGCAAGATATTCAACATGGAAACTATTTTAAAGAGGATGATATCATTTTTATTCTTGATTACTTTTCCTCCTTGCACGATCGCAGTACTTGTTGTTGCATGTGTTCTTTTGGTATATGAACCGGAATAGCATGCACACGGTCTTCTGGCAAAACGGTCATGTTACTCGAATGTTTCACGATTCGCTGATCAGCTATATTTTTCATTAATTAAGTGACCATGAATTTGTAAATGTGCAATTTTGACTGCAATTTCAAATCGAAAGTTACTATGCATTTGGCTTTGCTGTACCAATAAAGGATATATATATACCGTATATATTACAGCAATGCAGTTCCAACATCCTTCAGAGAAGACTGATCAGTTGATTTATCTCGAAAACAAGGGTCGTAAAACGTATCTTACGATGAGTGTCGTATCTTCCTTCTTCCTGTCTCTGTGGTGAGTGTATGTGTGTGTGTGTGTGTTTGTTGGCTCATGTACCAATCTTCAGCTTCCTGTTGTGTCTTGTGAATATGAAGTTGCCTTGCTTGCCTACGCTAATTGTGTGTGTATTGTATTGCCTAACTTTCACAGAATTAAGGGGGGTCACCTTCTTGTTTTCTCTTTCTCTCCTTTTCTCTGTTTCTGTGGCTTGTATCCATTCGGCCCCATTCAGCAAACTGTTATAAGACATTTATCCCCATCCAGGTGTCGATTTCTTCCTGGCGAGCGATAGCGAGCCATCATTATATGGAGAAATCCGGCTTCGCCGGAGAAATTTTTCTATCGAAAAATGTACAAATTTAGCTTGCTGTCAAAACAAAAATAAATATATGCTGGCTCGCTACCGCTCGCCAGTAAGAAATCGACACCTGGAGGGGGATAAACGTCTTAAAACAGTTGGCTGAATGGGACCGAAAGTGAGAAAAGGAGAGAAAGATAAAACAAAAAGTCGGCGACCTCCCTTAAAGCTTATTTCCCTACCAAGAACACATGTGATTTCTAGTATGATTTGTATTATTCCAAGGTGATGTCCGAGAGCAGAAGAGGTAAGTGGTAGTTACAATAATATATTCAAATAGAAAATAGAAATAGTGAACAGGAAAAACATATAACGTTGAAAGTATTGGTGTACAGTCAGTCCAAAACAAGTATCTGCACCCCTACCCTGTCATCTGGTGTGTACAGCTTGGTAGGGTTGGCATCTCTACCTAAAGCTATATCCATCTATGCTACTACCTACCTATACTACCTAAGACCTACTACCTACGACCTACTACCTACGACCTACTACCTACGACCTACGACCTACAACCTATACTACCAAGCTGTACACACCAGATTATCAGGGTAGGGGTGCAGATACTTTTTGGACCGAGTGTACATAGGTGCGTACATAAATATATATTGTCGTAGAATATAATACTCTATTGAATACAAATACAGAATCCTAGTAGGACATTAGTTTAAACAAATTCAAGAACACGATAAAGGGCTATATACTTACTCTAAGAAGCATGGTTGCAGGTGGCGACTCATACATGAGGAGAGAGAGAGAGAGAGAGAGAGAGAGAGAGAGAGAGAGAGAGAGAGAGAGAGAGAGAGAGAGAGAGAGAGAGAAGAGCTAGGGTTAACCTTATGTCTGGTCAACTGATCACTTGTACTACCATCAGTTTTACAACTCTCTCTCTCTCTCTCTCTCTCTCTC
>CM064575.1:17604005-17608752 GCA_032716605.1 Paralithodes platypus
GAGAGAGAGAGAGAGAGCATTAAGTAAACAAAGGAAATAGAAAGAGGAACTAAAGGTGAAAAGGGGGGGTGGGGGGGGGGGGGATAACAGCTACAACCAAGTGATTATTAATGACCATGATAAGGTCAAAGTACAGGGGTTGTTGGGTGCTAAGAGAGAGAGAGAGAGAGAGAAGGAGATAGGGAGAGAGAGAGAGAGAGAGAAAGAGAGAAAAGGAGATAGGGAGAGAGAAAAGGAGATAGGGAGACAGAAGGAGAGAGAGAGAGAGAGAGAAAAGGAGATAGGGAGAGAGAAAAGGAGATAGGGAGACAGAAGGAGAGAGAAAGAGAGAGATATAGTGTGAGAGAAAGAGAGATAAAGTGTGTGTGAGAGAGAGAGAGAGAGATTGACGTCACTAAAAGATCTAATTTCAATCTTGGGAATCATTTTTTGCTAACCACTATTTCTTTCTTACACATTTTTTCTCTACAAATGTTATAATCTCACTTTATAGCAGACTATATTAAATCAGTCCAGTATATTATTTGTTCAATCATGATATTAATTAGCTAACAAGTTATAATGTTAATTTGATGCTTACAATTTGCAGTGATTATAATTCAAACCAATTTTCAGGGTCAAGCAACGCACGTTTCTATTGTGAACGATAATCTTGGCTGATCGTGTTAATCACTTGACCTCTCTCTCTCTCTCTCTCTCTCTCTCTCTCTCTCTCTCTCTCTCTCTCTCTCTCTCTCTCTCTCTCTCTCTCTCTCTCTCTCTCTCCTGTCTGTCTGTCTGTCTGTCTGTCTGTCTGTCTGTCTGTCTGTCTGTCTGTCTGTCTGTCTGTCTGTCTGTCTGTCCATCCATCCATCTATCTATCTATCTATCTATCTATCTATGTATGTATCTATCTATCTCACACACTCACTCACTCACTCACTCACTCACTCACACACACACACACACACACACACACACACACACACACACACACACACACACACACACACACACACACTCACTCACTCACTCACTCACTCACTCACTCACTCACTCACTCACTCACTCCGAGTGAACAATCTCCGAGTCAACAATGTTCAGAAGTTGTTAAGAAGGCAAACAAAATAATTGGCTTTATAGGCAGGTCATTTGAGCATAAATCCAAAGAAGTTATCCTAACCCTTTACAATTCATTAGTCCGCCCTCTTCTGGAATACTGCGTTCAATCCTGGTGCCCTTATTACCAAAAAGATATAAACAAGCTAGAACGAGTTCAACGTAGAGTTACCAAAATGATACCTAGCCTAAAGAACAAACCATACGAAGAGCGTCTTAGAGAATTAAATCTATTTCCTTTAACCCAGCGCAGATTAAGAGGTGACTTAATTCAAGTGTTCAAAATCATCAAAGCATCGACAATATGAACTGTAGTAGTACTTCACTATCGACCAATCTAATTACACGCGGGGAAACGGTTGCAAAATTATTGGTAAATCTTTTAACTCACACGAATCTAAGAATTTCTTCTTCAATCGAGTTGTCAACTTGTGGAATGGGCTTCCCCGAAACGTTATAGACTGCATCACCGTTGATTCATTTAAACTCCGCCTAGACAAATATCTCGCATCAAACCCGCGACTGACTGCGTTTGTAAATGAATAACTTTATTTTATCCCCCCCTCAGTTACTAACCCATCTGTCCCCTACTAACTTCCTAATCCTGCCACGGACATTAGTTCCAGGGCAGTAATTCCCTTTCCAATGTTCCCTTACCCACTCTAAACCACTGTTTGGACACTTGATCCTCAGTGTTTTGGAGGACAAGCAACCTAGAAGGGTCACTAGATCTGTTGTTGCTTGATTTCCTTTGTACTCCTTTGTACACACACTAACTCACTCTCTCCTCTCTCTCTCTCTCTCTCTCTCTCTCTCTCTCTCTCTCTCTCTCGTCAGTTATACGGGGTCAGAGGAGTCACGAGTTAAAGGGTTCATTAACAAAGATTTGCCCCGTCATTACCAAACGTGTTTATTTAAGAGGGGTCACCGGCTTTTTTTTTTAATCTTTCTCT
Source organism: Paralithodes platypus (assembly GCA_032716605.1). Lineage (NCBI taxonomy): Eukaryota > Metazoa > Arthropoda > Malacostraca > Decapoda > Lithodidae > Paralithodes > Paralithodes platypus. The sequence goes on from CM064575.1 coordinate 17,606,057, forward strand.
CCATGTTGTCTTTTTCCCTGGCTTGTATCCATTTGGCCCCATTCAGCCAACTATTTTAAGACGTTTATCCCCATCCAGGTGTCGATTATCGCTCGCCAGCATTGTATGGAGAAATCCGGCTTCGCCGGAGACATTTTTCTATCGAAAATGTACAAATTTAGCTTGCTGTCAAAACAAAAATATATATATGCTGGCTCACTACCGCTCGCTAGGGAAAATATTGACACCTGGATGGGGGTAAACGTCTTAAAACAGTAGGCTGAATGGGGCCGAATGGATACAAGCCAAAGAGAGAGGGAGAAAAAGAGAAAAAAGCGAGTTGGGCTCCCTTAATCAGATGTGTTGAGAAAATGGCCGAGGAGAAATGATCAGATTTAATGGGATATATTCATTTATGTATGTTTCATATATTTAATATTTTTTGTATATATTTGTTTTATTGTTATTATATAGTTTCCTAGCTAGACCTCCATCAAGCTTAACAAAACACACCTTAGACCCCCCCTTCAAGATATATTTGTAAATGTTTCGATAGAAAAATATCCCGTTCCTCTTAAATTACAGGCTTGCTATCGCTCGCCAGGAAAAACAAATCTACACCTAAAATGCATGAAAGGTCTTAATATTGTCAACAAAATGGGGTGGAAGGTCTTAAAATCACCAAACTAACGGGGCAAACGTCATATAATCTGAAAACTACTGGGGCTAAACATGAGGGAGAAAGGGGGCCAGAGCACATCCCCCCCCCCCCTCCCCTCTTAAAAGGGTGCATAATCGGTCTACAATTTGCGACCACTGTTTTTTGGGGAGGCCAGTGTCCCGTCCCTTGTAATACCTCTTCTAACTTGAGGGGAGATTTCCACTTGAGGGAGTTTTTTCTTTACCCCCCTTCTCCCTCATGTTTAGCCCCATTGCTTTTGAGATTTTAAGACGTTCGCCCCATTAGTTTGGCGATTTTAAGAACTTTCACCCAATTTATGTCGCTTTTAAGACCTTTCGTCCCATTTAGGTGTCGATTTTTTCCTGGCGAGCGATAGCGAGTCTGCAATTTAAGAGGAATCGGCCTTCGGCCGGGACATTTTTCTACCGAAAAATTTACAAATTTATCTTGAAAGGGAGTCAAGGGGGTGTAATTTCAAGCTTGATGGAAGTCTAGGAAACGCACTAAAAACCTCCCCTTAACTACCTGCAGTATATTAGTCTTATCTCCTTATTAATATATATATACCGGTATATATAATTGTATATATATACCGGTATATATAATTGTATATATATACCGGTATATATAATTGTATATATATACCGGTATATATAATTGTATATATATACCGGTATATATAATTGTATATATATACCGGTATATATAGCGTTATTCTTCTATGTATCTATGTGTGTGTATCTTTATTATTTATCTATATTCATTACTAGTCCTGCACCTATTCGCAGTATTTATCACAGTTTATTTGGCATATGTGTAACTCTCTCTCTCTCTCTCTCTCTCTCTCTCTCTCTCTCTCTCTCTCTCTCTCTCTCTCTCTCTCTCTCTCTCTCTCTCTCTCTCTTTTCCTACTTACATGCTACCTATTAACGTTCATATTTACATATTTCTTTGTAATAATGTCTTTATTTGTCTATCTGTTTATGTAATCCATCTATCTATTTAGTTATCAGAGCACAATTGTTTCTATATTTGGCGCATTATAGCAATACCATATTATGTTAAACCCTATCTGTATATCACTGGCTCTACATTCTACCATCAGAGTACCCCTAATAACCCATTCAAGATAAAATACTCATTTATTATCAGTTTCTTGGCCATTATTAGACTATTTTATTCAGATTAGGAAGGGATTATGGAAGTCAGAGGGTTAATTGAGATAGTCTTTACCTTTTTAATTCCCACAGATCCTTAGACTATGTTATTCATATTAGGAAGGGATTGTGGAAGTCAGAGGGTTAATTGAGATAGTCTTTACCCTTTTTAATTCCCACAGATCCTTAGACTATTTTATTCATATTAGGAAGGGATTGTGGAAGTCAGAGGGTTAATTGAGATAGTCTTTACCCTTTTCATTCCCACAGATCCTTCCTAAACTGTATGCAACAACAAAGTGTTTGTAAATTTCATTAATCGATTTTAGGAGTATAGTTGGTTGTTGGAAGGAACATAATAATTATAGCCATAATATAGTATGACAATGCAGGAGCCTATCTCTATTAAGGGAGCCCAGACGGTATTGTGCAGCATAATTTACTGGTTCGGCTCAATGGTTTAAGGAGGGGGTTTTAGTTTGCTCTCTAAACCGCTGTCAAGCTTAAAAACACCCCCAAGTTCCCCCTTCTATATAAATTTGTACATTTTTCGGTAGAAAAATGTCCCGGCCGAAGGCCGATTCCTCTTACAATACAGGCTCGCTATCGCTCGCCAGGAGAAAAAAACGACATCTAAATAACACGAAAAGTCTTAATATTGGCAAAGAAATGGGACAAAAGGTCTGAAAAATGCCAAACTAATGGGGCGATTGTCTTAAAATGTCATAATTAATGGTGCTAGACATGAGGGAGAAGGGGGTCTAGAAAAACCCTCTTCCTCCCCTTAATCTAGGTCAGCAGAGAAGGAGCGTGGCGCCAGAGAGAGGGGGAGGGTACCGAATGTTGGCGCCAGGGGTGAGGTTACCTGCTGAAGTCAT
>CM064575.1:17608852-17623852 GCA_032716605.1 Paralithodes platypus
GAAAAATAATTCCCGTTCCTCTTTTTTTAAAAATTTTACCAGGGGTTGCTAATCGCTTTCGCCAGGGAACAAAAAAACCCAAAAAATTTCTTTTACCAACCTACAAAATTGCATGGGCAAAGGTTTAAAAATATTTGGTCAAAACAAACATGGGGTGGGGTGGAAAAGGGTCTTAAAAAAATCCACCAAAAAAAAAACTAAAAAACGGGGGGGGCAAAAAAAAACGTTTTCATTATAATCTGGAAAAAGTTACGGGGCGAAAACATGGAGGGAGGAAAAGGGGGGGCCAGACAGCCAACATTTTTTTTCCCCCCCCCCCCTTCCCCTCTTAAAAAAGGGTGCCATAAAAATCGGTCTTTACAATTTTGCCGGGACCCCACTGTTTTTTGGGGGGGGCCAGGGTGTTCCGGTTCCCCCCTTTTGTAATTACCTCTTTTTTCTAAAAAACGTGGAGGGGGAGAATTGCCCCCTTGGGAGGGGGGGGAGGTTTTTTTTCTTTACCCCCCTTTTTCCCTCCCTGTTTTTAGGGGGCCCTGGGTTTTGCCTTTGAGGATTTTAAGACGTTTGCCCCATTAAGTTTTTGGCGATTTTAAAGGGGAACTTTCCACCCAATTTATGGTCGCATTTTAAGGGGACCTTTCGTTTGCCCCATTTTTTAGGGTGTTCGATTTTTTCCTGGCAAGCGATAAAGCGGGGAGCCTGCAAAATTTAGAGAGGAATCGGGCCCTCGGCCGGGGGGGGGGGGGGAAAACATTTTTCTGTACCGGAAAAAAACAAAAAAATGTACAAAATTTACTCTGAAAGGGGGTTCCAAGGGGGTGTTTAAATTTTCAAAAGAAGCTTGATGGAAGGTCTAGGAAAAAACCGCACTAAAAAACAACTCCCCTTAAAAAAAAAAAACTACCTTGCAGTATATTAGTTTTTAAATTCTCCTTATTAATATTATATATTACCGGTATATATAATGTAATTACCGTTAGATATATATTATTACGGTATAATATATAATTGTATATACAATATTTAACCGGAGCCTTATATATATATATTGGTTATATATATAACGTGGCGTAGGTATATTATAAAAAAATTGTAATTATATTCTAATCGGTATAGAAAAATTGTATTCTATTTATTTTACCGGTTATTTATATAAAAAGTGGTTATCTATTTATTTCCGGTATAAATATAAGGGTATCTATATTTTAAGGTATATATTAATGGTATATATATATTTAACCGGTATATATAAATTGTATATATATATAACGGTATAGTTAAATTTGTATATATATATATACGGTATATTATAATTGTATATATATATTTACGGGGTCTATATTAAATTGGGTTATATATTATACGGTATTATAGTAATTTGTTATATTATAAAATCGGTATATTCTATAATATTGTCTATATACCGGTATATATAATTGTATATTATTATACCGGGTATATTTATAAAAAAGTTGGGTAGTATTTATAATACCATGGCCCATATATATAATTGATCAGTATATATATACCTGTATATAAACGGTAGAATATATACGGTATATATAATATATTATACCGGTATATATAATTGTATAATATATACCGGTATTTTATATAAATTGTATTATTTATTACCGCGTATATATAATTCGTATAGCCTCGCTTTTACAGTATAGATAGCGGGTTATGTCTTCTTATTTTGGATATCTTATCCGGTGTGTTACTGCTTCTACTATCCATTTATTATTTATTCTAGATTCATTTTTTTTTACTAGGGTCCTAGCCAAACGCTCAATTCGCGCAGTTAAATTAATCCCCCCAAAACAGGGTTTTAATTTTGGGCTATATGTGTTAAAAACTCTCTCTACGTACTCTCTCCTTCTCTTCCTTCCTATATCTACCTCTCATCTCTTCTTCTCCTTCTCTTCTCTCTCTCTGCTCTCTCCTCTCATATCTCTCTTCTACTGCTCTCTTACTACTCTCTCCTCGTCTTCCTCTTTTTCTTTCTCTACTTAACATGCTAAACCTATTAAACTAGGGTTCAGAATTTACGATATTTTCTTTTGCTTAAATAAAATGTTCTTTGATGTGTCTTAATGTTATGTTTTATGTTTAATCCATTCACTATCTATTTTTAGGTTAATTCAGGCAAAGGCCACAAAATTGTTTCTAATAATTTTGAGCGGCATTTTATACAGCAAATAACCAATATTATCGTTTACAAAAAAAAAAAAAAACCCCTATCTAAGGATAATTCAACTTGGGGCGCCGTCTACATTTTTCTTACCAATCAAGGAGTACCCCCCTAATTTAAAACCCATTCAAGATAAAAAAATTACGCATTTTATATTAATCAGCCTTTCTTTTGGGGGCCATTATTAGGGAAATCATATATTTTATTCCAAGCATTATTTTTTTTTTCTCTTTTTTTTTTTTCTTTGTTTTGGACGAAGGGTTGGATCTTGAATGGGAAGTCAGAGGCGGTTTTAATTTGAGGGGATAGGGGTCTTTCTTTTTCCCTTATACTAGGTCATGCAGATAGTCTTTACCCTCTTTAATGTTGCTCCGTCACAGCCATCCATTAGGGGGGGGGGGGGGGACTATTTTTTTTATTCATATTATAGGGAAGCGGATGCTGGAAAAAGTCAGGAGGGTCTACATTGGAGATAGGTTCATTTACCCTTTTCATTTTTTCCCCAACAGAATTCCTTCCTACAAACAAACTTGTATGGCAACAAAAAAAAACCAAAAAGCTGTTTGGTTTTAAATTTCAGTTAAAAAAATCGCCCGATTCTTAGGAGTATAGGTTGGCCCCGTTGTTGGAAAGGGAAAAGAAGAGCTTTCAGATTGGAAGCAGGAATAAAAATAAGATTATAAAGGCCATAACTATAAGTTAATGGGGGACAATTTTGGCCAGGAACGGGCCTGAAAGATGTAATCTCGTCATTAAGAGGAAAAGGGGCCCCAGGGAACCCGGGCGTAAATTAAGTGCCAGCATGGCCAGGGGCCATAATTTACTGGTTTCGGCTTCAAAATGGGGTTTTAAGGAGGGGCTAGGTTGTTAGTATTTGCTTCTCCGAAAAAAAAAAACCCCCGCCACCCTGTAGCCCCCCCCCCTATGTCACTGCTTTTAAAAAAAAAAAAAAAAAAAACCCCCCAACCCCCCAAAGTTTTCCCCCCCTTTCTTATATTTAAATTTTGTACAATTTTTCTTCTTCTGGTAAGAAAAAATGCTCCCTGGCCGCATAAGGCCCGGAATTCCTCTTAACAAATTTTTACAGGGGTCTTCGACTTAATCGCCTTCCGCCAGTGATGGCGATATGAAAAAAAAAAAACACGCACCCTCCTCCACATACTAAATAAACAACCGAAAAAGTCTTAAATATTTAGGCCCCCAAAAAAGGGATAGATGGCCAGGAACAAAAAGGTCTGAAAAAAAAAAAAAAATGCCCAAAAAAAAAAAACTAAAATGAGGGCTGGGCGGGGGATTTGTCTTAAAAAATGATCATAAAAATTAAAAATTGGTGCTCAAGGTACGAATTGGGGCTAGCACAGGATGCCGCGGAAGATAGGCCAGGGTCTAGAAAAAAAAACCCCTCATACCCTTCCCTTAATTTTCTAGCAGTTATCAGCAAGGATGAGGCACGAGGACAGCGTTGCGCCATGAGAGAGAGGGGGGGTGAGGGTTAAACCGAAGAAATGTTGGCCGCAACCAGGAGTAGGATTGATAGCGTTAAGTCTGCTGGGAAAGTTTCAATTCTCTCTTCTCCTACTCTCTAGCCTCGTAGTCTGGTCCCCTCTCTCTCTCTCTCCTCGCTGCTTCTTCTCTCTCTCTCTCTCCTATTCGCTTCTTTCTCCTCTCTCTCTCATCTCTCGACTCTTTCTCTACCCTCTACTCTCTCTCCTCTCTCTCGCTTTTCTCGCTTTTGCTCTATCTTCTTCGAACTAACTTCCACTCTCTCTCTTCGACTCATTGCCTCTCTCTCTCTCGCTCGTGCTCTATGCTCCTCTATTTCGCTCTCTCTTGGCTCTCCTACTCTTTCTCTCGGCTCTTGCTCTCTACTTCTTTCCGCTTACTTTTTGAGCTCCTCTTCCTCGGGCTTCTTGATCCCTTCCTCTCTCTCTCGGCTCTTGGGCTTCTTCTCTTCTCGCGCCTAAATACTTGTCTAATACTCGTCATGACTTCTCTCTCTCTCTCTCTCTTCTCTCTATCTCTCTCTCTCTTTTCTCTCACTCTCTCTCTCTCTCTCTCTTTCTCTTCTCTACTCGTCTCCTTCTCTCCTCTCTCATCTACTCTCTGCTCTGGTTTATATTTTCGTTTATATTTGAGTTGAGGGGAGAACAAAAAGGCAGAACTGCCTGTAGCGAGTGCCTCCCCCAGAGTTGAAAGAGTAGCAGACCAAAATCAAGGGACGTTCGAGCCAAAATACCTATTAAATTACCTTAAATAGCTATTTAAGTCTTAGGAAGAGGGAAAGACTGATTCTGGGAGAGAGTTCCAGAGCTCAGCTGTTGAATAGAAAAAAAGACTGACACGTTTCTCCTAAAATTTCGTCGGGAGGCATTCAGAATAAAACTAATTGGCGTCATCATATATAAATGGTTAAACCGCTACTAACAAGATTTTAGAGAAGCTACAGTGTCAGATTAAGACAAATAACAGTCCTCTTGTGTACCAGTTAATTGCTCTGACAGAACTGACACTTATTAACCCCTTCAGCACGATTATGTAATTTTCATCATGTTCTAGTTACCATTAGATGGTTTTCTTCAGTATATAATCTACATCTAGGACTCAAAGGGGTAAATACGGTCTCAAGAAACCCTAGGATAGCCTAGATCCTTCCTAAACTGCATACAATCGTCTAATTTTATCAAGCATGAAAGGTAAAAAGGCGTCATCGTGCGGAAGGGGTTAAAAACCTTGGATTATTATGTATTATGAAGAAAACGACAATGTGTTCCAAATAAATGTGTCTCTCCGCGTTCTAAGGGTGCGGCCATAACCTTTTGACATTCGAGTGTAGCTGTGTTGATAAGGTTAATGGGGAGTTATGGGGGGGACTATTACTCAGGATCTAAGCCGGTAATGAGGCCCTGACAGGCTTGGTTTGTTTCAGGCGTTTGGTGGGGTGTTGTTGTCTGTCTAGATGTTGGTTCATATAATACTGTACACTCGCACCCAAAAATATCGGTGCATACTGTAGTGTGAACAATTATTGACGATAGGTATTGGAAAAGGCGAACTGTTCCAACGATGTTATAACGATACACATACCAACTTTCCCGATATATCACAGTGTCCACGTATCGTTTCGGAGGTCGTCGATCACACCCTGCACCTATAGTTTGTTATGCAAGTGTATCTCATGTTGTTTAGTGTGTGTTTGCTTACATGGGTATGTTTTTCTCTCTGTGTGTGTGTGTGTGTGTGTGTGTGTGTGTGTGTGTGTGTGTGTGTGTGTGTGTGTGTGTGTGTGTGTGTGTGTGTGTGTGTGTGTGTGTTAGTGAATGTATTTTTGTGTGCTTGTGTATGTAGGCCCTATTTAGGTGTTTGTTTAAGGGGAGATTTCCACTTGAGGGATTTTTTCTTTAACCCTTGCTCCCTCATGTTTAGCCCTATTGCTTTTGAGGTTTTAAGACGTTCGCCCCATTAGTTTGGCCATTTTAAGAACTTTCACCCCATTTATGTCACTTTTAAGACCTTTCGTCCCATTTAGGTGTCGATTTTTTCCTGGCGAGCGATAGCGAGCCTGTAATTTAAGAGGAACCGGCCGTTGGCCGGGACATTTTTCTACCGAAAAATGTACAAATTTATCTTGAAAGGGGGTCAAGGGAGTGTAATTTCAAGCTTGATGGAAATGTAGGAAACACACTAAAAACCTCCCCTTAAGTGTGTGTGCGTATGTGTGTGAAATTATCCCTTCCCGTTTGTAAAAAGTATCAAATATGTTCTGTATCTCTGAAGGCTGAATAACGCTCTGACTTGGTTTTAATCTTAGCACCGTTTCTTCGCCAACATGAATATCGTGTTCGTAACGTTCCTCAACAGTAAATGTTAAGTAAGAACCTCATTACAGAACACGTACAAGACAAGCAGCACCTACTGTACATAGAGTAACAATGATTTAACTCTTTGAAGATTGTGACGTATTTTGACAATTTATTCTGGCTGTCATTACACGATTAAAAAAAAAAAAAAAAAAAAAAAATGGGGATTGGGCCTGAGTATATAGGTAAATAGATCATTAGACGATTGTTTATAGTTTAAGAAGGATCTGTGGGAATTATAAGGGTAAAGACTATCTCAATTAACCCTCTTAATCCCATATACCCTTCTTAATCTGAATATAATCGCTTAAGGGAGCCCACCTCGCTTGTTTGCTCTTTCTCTCCCTCTCTCTTTAGCTTGTATCCATTCGGCCCCATTCAGCCTACTGTTTTAAGACGTTTACCCCCATTCAGGTGTCAATATTTTCCTGGCAAGCGTTAGCGAGCCAGCATATATTTATTTTTGTTTTGACAGCAAGCCAAATTTGTACATTTTTCGATAGAAAAATGTGTCCGGCGAAGCCGGATATCTATACAATGCTGGCTTGCTGTCGCTCGCCAGGAAGAAATCGACACCTGGATGGGGATAAACGTCTTAAAACAGTTGGCTGAATGGGGCCGAATGGATGTAAGCCAGGAAAAGAGGGAAAAGGAGAGAAAGATAAAAAAAAAAACCCGGTGACCCCCCTTAATGATAGCCAGAACACAGACAACAAATGCGTCACGGGATTTGCTAAGGGTTTACGGACTCTTTCTTGTGTTGTCCTGTCCTTTCCTGTGTCCAGTGTCTTCATGTATCTGTCCTTCATCAAAATAAACACCTATGCTTAACGATAATCTTACACTAATACATGTTCTGCTTTCAGTTATCATATTTTCTGTTTTGGTGTGCCTGCTTTTGACGGATTTCTGTATATAGTAAATTACATTATATATATAAATATATATACCTGTATATATATATATATATATATATATACGGTATATATATATATATATATTTTTTTTTTTTTTGCTGCATTTACAATGTATTTGATATGCTATTTTTACTCTCCTTTGTAATAAGTGGATAATTAGTTGTAACTTCAGAATCCTACTATACCCATGCAACTTTGCGAAGCTACCACACTTTGGTTTCATCAATTATTATATACCAATGCTATATTATTCCTTTTCTTTATTCGGGTATGGGATGAATCTCACTTATTTTATTTGACAAGTAGCCCTACCGGAAGAAAATAAATATACAAAAAACACGAGTGTATGGTAATAGAACTAGTTAAAATTAGTTAAAAATACAGCGTTCAGAAAATAGTTTATACTGTATTCAGTTGGCATGGACATTACCAAAGGCCTTACATACTGTAGATAATAATAGTTAATTAATTTGTATTCCAAAGAACAAACAAAAAGTGAGGTATCTGTATTATCCCCTTCAGCACCATGACGTAATTTTCACCATATTCTGGTTACCATTAGACGATTTGCTTTAGGTTATAATCTACCTCTAGGACTCAAAGGGGTACATGTGGTCTCAATAAACCCTCTGATAGGTCCTTCTTAGACTGCATACAATCGCCTACTTTTAGCTAGAATCAAAGGTAAAAAGGCGTCGTCTAATTTTAGCTAGAATCAAAGGCAAAAAGGCGTCATGGTGCTGAAGGGGTCAATCAATGCCATCATCATCAACCTTTTCGTCCAACCCCTTCAGAATTTCCAACTTGTGGGTGCCCAAGAAACGCGGGCGCCTTCCAGCTTCCGCCTTGACCACCAGGGACCTTGGAGGGGAGGAGAGCAACGGCGTCATAAACCGAAGGCGAGCGGTAACCGAGCGTCGATCCAGAACCAAGGTAATTAAGTTAGTTCCCCCTCAAAAGGTAATAAACTATTAGAAAATGATTTCCTCAGTATCACAGAAAACTGCTTTTATTATGGGTGACTATGACGGAAATCCCAAACAAAATTTGTGCTATCGGCTTTTGATAACATCTTCGTAGGATTAACAATAACTTTTTTTTTTAACACGGAGCTTGTGATATATGCCTATTCCAAATTTAACTCCGCATCTATATTTTTGTTTGCGTAATTGGCTTTAACGTGTGAATAATAACCCAAAAGTAATTAGGCCTATAGTTGGTGATTGTGTATTTATAACTTATATTTACCTCTTGTAAGTAGTCAAGTGACGGCTACCTATCATAACAGCTGTGTTTTGTATTTATTGAAGTTCATGAATATATACTGCAACCTGTTTATGAATCAGATTTTTAATTAAGGGAGTCCACCTCTCTTTTTTCTCTTTCTCTCCCTCTCTCTTTGGCTTGTATCCATTCGGCCCCATTCAGCCTACTGTTTTAAGACGTTTACCCCCATTCAGGTGTCAATATTTTCCTGGCGAGCGGTAGCGAGCCAGCATATATATTGTTTTTGTTTTGACAGCAAACTAAATTTGTACATTTTTCGATAGAAAAATTTCTCCGGCGAAGCCGGATTTCTCCATACATTGCTGGCTCGCTATCGCTCGCCAGGAAGAAATCAACACCTGGATGGGGATAAACGTCTTAAAACAGTTGGCTGAATGGGGCCGAATGGATACAAGCCAGGGCAAGAGAGAAAAGGAGAGAAAGAAAAAAAACGGTGACCCCCCCTTAAGCACGACAAATATGAAGCACAGCTGAAATAATAATGTTATACTTTCCAAAAGCTAGTTTTGTACATGACTGATATGCATGATTATTGTGACATGTAGTTCATTTGTATCATGTAAACCTTCTGTATTTCTGTGTAGTCTTTGTATAAATTATTTCCGAACCAAACTTGGCTGAGGGTGATTTTCTTTAACCCCTATTGTACCGTCGACGTCTTTTCAATTGTATACTAGCTAAATTGAGACGATCTTATACAGTTTAGGAAGGATCTCAAGTAATTGCAAGGCTTCGAACTATTTCAATCAAACCTTTTAACTACCACAGCTCCTTCCTAAGCTGCATAACATCGTCTACACATGGCTAGAATAGAATACAACAGACGTCGCTGGTACAGAAAGGGTTAATATTATTTGAGGTACTACACATCATCTTCATATTTCAGTTCATCACATTCACCAAGCTTTATGAAATTTAATTCTCAACCCTTCTATTAGTTGTATTTTATTTTGTATCACAGTCTAGTGTCAGTTGTCAAAATAGGTAGTCTAGAAATCTTGAATCCTAACCTCTGTAACTCAAAAAGGGCTCAGGCAAATGGGCTGTAAATTTCCACACCTATTCCCTGGCTGACTCTTCCCAAATGGTAGAAATATTAGCTCGATTACTCTAGTCGTTTGTGAGTTATAGAGGTTAATGATCAAGAGTTTTGGCCTACTTATTTGGAACAGGGTATATCAAGGTCATGGAAACCCTCACAACACAACATACAGTAGAGCCCTTTTCTTTACAAATTGTACTATAACTATTTTTTTCCAGCTGATCGTAAATTGAATCCCTTAATAGCTGTTTTCTCGATATTTAATAGACATATATGAAACTACTATGTCTCTGTGCCTTATTAATGCTAAGTTTTCATAATTAACATCATATTTCGATACAAAATCTACCTTATAGCTGAGTAACCAAGATAGAAACATGACAATTTACGCTCAGCTGGAAACAAATAGACTATAGTAATGAGCTTATTCCCACTCTCCATGACATCCGTGTTTTATCATCACACTTATGGTTTGACATCGCACCATCAGGTTCTCTTAATTCTTCTATATCATTCTACAAACCTGACACTGTGTTGGTGATGTAATGGTTTAGATGCTTATGTTCTGGGTGTGGTGTCCCGAGTTCGAATCCCGGGAGGACCATATGCTTTCATTAGTTTATTCAAGTACATTGGGGTTTGTAATTGATGATTAATGTTAAGAACGGGGTGTTACTTAATAGCTGTAGTCATTAATCCTCCAAAGCGCAAGGAAACTTACATTAAATCACACACCAGCCCCCTTTTGAACCTTGAAATCCAAGTTCTAAAGCCTCAATTTACAGATTTAGTATTTTGGTAAAGGAACCATCAATTTGTATACTGCACTATTTCACCACACTATGAATGGCCGGCGCGCATACATTATTATTGTTTTTAATCGCTCTTTTATAAACCCACAATAATCGCGTGTACTGTAATACGTTATACACGATAAGAAAGAAGAAAGACTATTCTACAATATAAGTGAATAAACTAGTCAATATAAAATTGAATTTATCATACTGAAATTTATTCAATAATGAAATATTTAATCGTTCTTTGGATTGTACACCCATTTTCGTAATGAGCTATGACTATAAGTTTTCTACGTGGATCGCGTTTAAAGATTTTGTTTAACAAAGTTCTGAGTGTTTAGCCATGTGATACGCGATTCGAGGTCCTGAGTGCCGAGGGATCAATCTACAGTATATAGAGATTTTGTAGCTTAGTAGAGGAACCATCAATTTGTATTCTCCACTAGTTCACTCCCTCCTCTTTCCATACACTACCAAAACCTTATATCTTCTCCTTCTCACAGAACATCCTTCTAATGTAATTCACTTTCACACATACACGAACACAAATAACTCCCTTAGGTCTTCATTACCACAGCTTCCTACATAGCTTCCCCCATCTGTATACTTCATAGCTTAACCCCTAAAGCGCCAGTGGGATGGATCTGTCCTCCTCGCCATAATATAAATATGTATATCTAAGGGGTTAAAGACTGTGTCACACAAGGGTTTTTTTCTGGCAAATTTTCCAGGCAATTATGGATTAACCATATCAAAATGTAAACCTTAGCCACATTTAACCAGCTAGCAGAAGCTACCTTCAGTCTAGTTTTCTTACGTCAATGTAGGATAATTGACCCTTGGAATATTGCAGAAACTATCATTGGTTACAAAAATAATTGCCGGGAGAAGCACTTGTGAGACATTGCACTTAGACCCCCCTTAAGCCGGTATCACACAAGAGCTTTTATAGTCAACATTCGATGATCAACATTTTTCTGGCAACATTTCTGGAGTATTTTGCACTGGTATCGGAAACTACTGTAGACTGATGGTAGATGAATTTAGGTAACCGAAATATTTTAAATGTTGACCTCATAAGCTGCCAGACCATTGTTGAGGATAAAAGTTGAGGGGAAAAGCGCTCGTGTGATACCTGCTTTACCACCTCAGGCTCTCTTCCCACCCACCCACTTTTCACCTCCGGCACCCACCTTACTAAACCCCCATGTGTGCCACCCTCCCCTCCACCAGAGCTTGCACGGGTCAGGTCGTCAGGTCCGGTCTCGTCAGAAGCACCGCGCCCTCTCTAACACAAACCCCGTGTCTGTGCAGTTCCGCCATACCAGGGTCAAGGTATAGCGGAGCTCGTGTGCTTGTGTCTTGGTCTATCTGTTGACTTTAGTGATAACCAGAGAGGAGGTATTTTCTTTTTACTGCATGGATTTTCTCAAGCATTGAATAGGAGAACCAAGTAGATTATCATTACATATTATCAACCTTATGCTGAATTTACCTGCACCCCTTTCAACTATGAGCAAATGCAATGCTCTTGAAATACAGCAAAGAAAGGGAATCCTCTCCTCTGTTTATGACTATAGTAATGTGTCACTATACTCTGTTTCATTTCACCTGACGGTAAATTGAATCCCTTATCAGCTAATTTAAATTTATCGATACTTAATGGAAAAATATGAAACTACAATGTCTCTGTGCATCATATTAAGACCAAGTTTATATAATTAGCACCATATTTTACTTCAAAATCTTCAAAATAACAGAGAATCCTTGATGGGAACTTTGCAATTTATCGTCAGTTGAAAAGAATATCGGTTTGAGTCCCGAAGGGATGAAGGAAAACCTAATATTTAGTAGTGGCCCCGGAATCATTGACGATGCGCCTTACGTAGGTAATGGCCAATCTTTGAACACCAAGCTTGCTGTTCAAACTTCCTAACAGCGTATAGGTGTGCTTGTGTCTTTGGTGTGCTTGAGTCCATATTGCAGTTCTTATATTGTGCAATTGAGTTACTATTGCACACTTCCATGAACTCTGGGAATATTTGATCGAGATATTGTGTTTGTGAGTGTTAATGTGTATCTTTCAGATGTTATGTGTGCCTGCGCTCTATGCAAGTGATTAAATTTAAGAAAACTATATTTGAACTTGATATAATTTTAGATTTTCGATATCATCTTTAATACTTTTGTAAACAGTTGTTGTGTGCACTACTGATGTGATGAGTACTGGTGTGTATGTGCAATTTGAAGTAATGTGTAAATATTTGTGTGATTTGGTGTGCATGGGTCTGTGTTTGTATGTAAATGTATTAAATATTTGATTATCTGATGTTACGTTGGATTATACTGTGTGTGTGTTTGTATGCAGGCCTACCTCTGACCTTCAATAGTCTTGAGTGTACTTTCTCTAGCTTGTAATCTACTGTCGGTATGCTTTGATGTCCGGTAATTTATAGTTTAAGGGCGGTCACCTGCTTTTTGTTCTCTCCTTTTCTCTCTTTCTCTGGCTTGTATCCATGCAGCCCCGTTCAGCTTACTGTTTTAAGACGTTTATCCCCATCCAGGTATCGATTTCTAACATCGCGAGCCAGCATTGTATGAAGAAATCCGGAGACATTTTTCGATAGAAATTTAACCTGCTCTCAAAAACATGTTTTTTAATATGCTGCCTCGCTACCACTCGCCAGGAAAAAATCGACACCTGGATGGGGATAAACTTCTTAAAACAGTATGCTGAATGGGGCCGAATGGATACAACCCAGAGAGAGAGACCCGTTTGGAATGTATTTTATTAAATATTCCTCGTGGATATATCTGCTTGTGTTTGTTGTTATGTATGTAGTGTATTTGCATGTCTAAGAGGGTTATTGTACCGGTGGTTTTGGCTCCTATTAAGGGGAGATATCCACTTGAGGGATTTTTTTCTGGACCCCTTTCTCCCTCATGTTTAGCCCCATTGCTTTTGAGATTTTAAGACGTTTGCCCACATAAGTTTGGTGATTTTAAGAACTTTCGCCCCATTTCCGTCAATTGTAAGACCTTTCGTGTAATTTAGGTGTCGATTTTATCCTGGCGAGCGATAGCGAGCCTGTAATTTAAGAGGAACCGGCTTTCAGCCGGGACATTTTTCTACCGAAAAATTTACAAATTTATCTTGAAGGGGCTCAAGGGGGTGTAATCTTAAGCTTGATGGATATCTAGAGATCAAACTAAAAACCTCCCCTTAAGTGGTGTCTTGTACTTATACCTCTCTATGCTTAGCTTGAGTGTAATGCCTTTGATTGCATTGTTGAGCGTTGACCTTTGTGTGCTTGAGTGTGCTTCTGGGTTTGTCTGTATGCACGTAGGCTTTTTAACCCATTCAATACCGGCGCTGTTTGTTTTTTTTTTTTTTTTTTTTTCTGGCTACTATCAGACGATTTTATTCAGGTGAGGAAGGATGTTTACCCGTGAAAAGGCTGCAATCTATTTCAATGCATCTGTTTAGCTACCATATACCTTTCCGAAGCTTCATAAAATCGTCCAAATATAGCCCGAATAAGATGAAAAAGTCGTCGGTACAGAAAGGGTTAATACGTTGACCTCTTGACCACTTCCGAGTTTCAGGCTATAAGGAAGTTTGAGCTTTAAACATCGATATTTAGCAGACTTACCAGCGAAAATTTGGTTGTAGTTCATTAATAAACCCATTAAGGGGAGGTTT
The DNA here is from genome assembly GCA_032716605.1 of Paralithodes platypus. Lineage (NCBI taxonomy): Eukaryota > Metazoa > Arthropoda > Malacostraca > Decapoda > Lithodidae > Paralithodes > Paralithodes platypus. Next base: position 17,622,650 of record CM064575.1, read on the forward strand.
TTAGTTGGTTCCCTAGACCTCCATCAAGCTTAAAATTACACCCCTTGAGTCCCTTTCAAGATAAATTTTTACATTTTTCGGTAGAAAAATTTCCCGGCCAAAGGCCGGTTCCTCCTAAATTACAGGCTCGCTATCGCTCGCCAGGATAAAATTGACACCTGAATGGCACGAAAGGTCTTAATATGGGGTGAAAGTTCTTAAAATCGCTAAACTAATGGGGCAAACGTTTTATAATATCAAAAGCAATGGGGCTAAGCATGAGGGAGAAAGGGGTCAAGAAAAAAATCCCTCCAGTGGAGATCTCCCCTTAAGCTAAATTAATCATATTCTCTATCCATCAGAAACCTACATTATTATTGCATTATTGTCTTATATCAATGTTTTCGGCTTCAACTTCCTTATAGCCCGAAACTCGCAAGTGGTCAATTGTGGCTTCTTTCCATCAACCACCAGTCTATGTTTGCAACTTAAGAAGGTCCTCCTGAAGACATAGGACTATAAAAGTGAAAAAGTTTCCAATCTTAACCAGACAAATTGTGTTAGCTTAAGAAGGATCTCCTGAAGTCAAAGGGTCAAGGGGAGGTTTTAATCATGTTCCCAAGACTTCCATCAAACTTAAAATTACACCCCCTTGACCCCCTTTCAAGATTGATTTGTACATTTTTCGGTAGAAAAATGTCCCGGTCGAAGACCGGTTCCTCTTAAATTACAGGCTCGCTATCGCTCGCCAGGAAAAAATCGACACCCAAATGGCACGAAAGGTCTTAAAATTGACAGAAATGGGGCGAAAGTTCTTAAAATCGCTAAACTAATGGGGCGAACGTCTTACAATATCAAAAGCAATGGGGCTAAACATGAGGGAGAAAGGGGTCTAGAAAAAAATCTCTCCAGTGGAAATTTGCCCTTAAGTATCAAGAGCTATGCGAGTGTCGTTTAAGGGGGTAGTGCTTGGTTTTTGGTATTTATTAATGTATTTTTGAGTTTCTTCGCTAGACCTCCATCAAGCTTAGAAAAACACCCCCTTTCAAGATAAATTTTTACATTTTTCGATAGAAAAACGTCCCAGCCGAAGGCCGGTTTCTTCTGAAATTAGAGGCTCGCTAGGAAAATATCGACACCTAAAAGGCACGAAAGGTTTTAATATTGAAAAAAAAAATTAGGCGAAATGTCTCAAAATCGCCAAACTAACAGAACGAGCGTCTT